>JAUMHP010000015.1:1517652-1543129 GCA_032361065.1 Enteromius trimaculatus | reverse complement strand
TGTATACATTTAAGAAAAATGTTTAGAATAACATTTTTTAAAATATTTAGATACCCATATTTAATAGGGTTGATTTTAATTTACAGCTGTACTGTAATGAGAATTTAGGGGGGGAGAATGTGGGGGGAAATACATGTCCTAAAGATGTCAATAAGTAATGTGTTCTAATAGTACTAAATCCTGTAATTAAGTATTTTATTTAGTATTTATAATATTATTAATTCATGAATAAATTCTTAATATTACATTCATGTATTAATACTATCACAATATTAATTCATGCCTATATTCATCCATTTTTATATGTAATGTAAAATATCACCTGTAAAAAGCGTCAAGGAATAGTGCAATGAATGTTGCAACCAATTACTGTAGTGAAATAAAAGGTATGTATAAAGAACATTTATTAGTGTGCAAATTGGTGTAAACCGACAGAGAGGCAGGGAGGTGAAGCACAGGTCAGTTTGGTAACTGGACATACAGTGAGGGTGAACATTACACACAACACAGATACTCTCACATACAGCATACATGAATCATTTCAACATTCACAGTGAGAAGACGAGTCGAAGGAACACCAAGCATTATTACAGCAAGACACGGCACATTCACAACATTCGTACGGGAAAATAGATACAAGTCCAACACTGGGTTCTTGTTAAATTGACCATATTGAGGAATTTGGTCCAGTACATGAGATTATATAGTTGTCATAGCTGTGTTGTTATTCAAATTATTTATTCATTTTTAATCATGCCACACGAAGCTGGCCCTGAAGTATATCCTACGATGTTAGCGGCCAGTGCAAAAGCAGAAACTTTGCTTATTCTGAAGGGATTTATTCTAATGTTCTGCACGTTAAATTAAAAGTCCCGGTCATACCGACCGTTTTCTGGCTTACAGATTATGTTCTTGGCAGAGATGTTTATAGCACCCGGTCCGGTCTCCTACGTTATATTGCACTACAGTAGATGTTGTAGTTACAAAACCCTGAGGTCACCCTAGATAAGGTCCAACACCTCTCTAACGCCATTACAGTTCACTGTCTGCCTGATAAAAATAAATAATTCCCACATAAGTGCAGAACCCAAAAGATGCTCTGAAAAACATGGATATACAATCTCGAAATCATCTGCTGCCGTTTATATTAGATAAGCACAGGTGGCAGTTATCACCATTTGTTAGTATACTGACTAATGTACGCAGATAAGACTAGTAGTACAAAAATATTAAAATGAAATAAAATGTTTGCAACATTCATGACAAAAACAAAAAACAATCACGTTTATGAGCACACCTATATAGTACAACATTGCTTTTGTCTTGATTTAAAAGAGATGCAGGTATAAAATATGGCATATATATATTGTGAATAACTGCAGCTGACATTACAAAGTAGACTTTTTATACAGATTTGTATAGACTGAATATGAAGCTTTAAAAGAATGTTTTAAGTGGTAAACATCCTAATTGGTTGTTAGTATGCAGCGTTTCACTCAGTACAAAGAAAAACCGCAGGTGATGGCACAGTAAATAAGAAGCATGTCTGGTAAATCTGTGACAAATTCACTCACAATAGTACATCTGTCCCTTACAGTGGTCATGAATATAACACAGTGATACAGTGGGAGATGTCTGACTGAATTTATTACCTGAGGGAAATTAATCTGCTTCGTTTCTTTGAAGGGACGAATTATGCCACGGGCTGTGATTGGACCGTCATTACTACGGTTACAATATAGCAACACGGAGACTTGATCTTTTGATCGATTCTGGAACAGTGAATGACCGCGTAAATCCACCTGCTTACAGGCGGACAGACATTCTAGTTGAAGTCTTTTATAATTTCATTCATTTTTTTTTTTTAATTCATTCGCAAATACATCAATGCCCCTGGATAATCCATTTAAACTACACATAATAAAAATAAATTATTAGAAATAATATTTACATTATTTTTGGTATACTACTGTATATTGGGCCCTATTTCTACTGGATATTCATTATATTATTTTAATTGACAAAATGATACGGATAGTAATGAAAGGCAGACAAAGGAGTTAATGTTATGTTCGGGATCATTAGACTTTCGGGAATCCTGACCGCTACTTCCGAGTGCAAAAAAGATTGGGAAAGCATAGTAGTTTAGCCACATTTCACCACCTGTTGCTGCCTTTAAAAAAAAAAAAAAAAAAGAGTCATAAAGACCATATATATTAAGTGATACAAAATAGAAAAAAGCCCAGGTGTTTGGGACAACATCTACGATGCTCTGTGATCTAACGTGTGGATTGCATCACATTGTGGTTTTGCTGATAAAACACCTCAATCACAGAGTAGGTACAGTATATTTATCAGTGCTGAATGTTGGATATGCTGCTCACAAACTACGTTCAAAACTCTGGTTCAAAACTACGTCAACACTATTACTGGAACTCTATGGATAAAAATCATTGCACATCTACAAAGGGTACGTTTTCGTGTTTCTCATGCAGCAAGTGTTACAGTGACGTATGTACATCAGTCCTTTAGTATCAGATGGGGACTTAAATGTAAGTTTAGATGGGAAATGTCCCTTTTCAGCCCAATTGGCACACATTTTGCGTTATGTATAGGGTTTGTTTGTTCAACATGACCCTGAAGTGCAGAATGCAAGTGTATTAAGTATGTTAGTATGAGCGGGTTGTAACGGGCGGGTTAGAGACAGCATGCGGTTTCTTTCACTGAGTGGGCGAGCAGTCGTCCATATCCAGGAGCTCCTTGACCAGCCTCTCGCCGAACTGCGCCCTGCTGTAGCGTTTGGCGTGGTAGGCGTCTGACATCTTGTAAAGAATATAGGCATTGTTGATGGCGATGCTGATGGTCAGCCAAAACACCTGCTGCCAGGTCTTGTTAGGCTTGTGGAAAATGAAGTACCTAGTTGGAAACACAGAAGTTGAGTAAACTATAAAATACATGTCCCAAAGGTTTACTGTAAAATAGACTTAATTGGACAAACTCACTTGCTGTACTTGTCATCATATTTGCAGATGTAACTCAGGTGTGCAGCGAAGGCCTCCACAGCAAGGGGACATGGGATTTCTCCACTCTTCCTCTTAATGATCACCCCTAGGACAAACCAGGCAGAAATGTCAATCACGGACAGCAGACAAGAGGAGCATCTGACAGTTAGGAAGGATTGTTCAGTTTTCTGCTGTACCTAAGCAACGAGATCATCTGGTTTGTCATGCCTTTACTGATCACTGGCATACAGTAAGTGCCCCTTTTATGCAATTTTTAGGTTCCTAATATTGTTTTGGAAATCTCCAACAATAGATTTACATGCATGCAGGGTCACAAAAGTGCTTTTGTTTTCTCAAATAACTTTTTATTGTGCACTTCCTGCCTGCCGTGCAAACCTGCAAGCTTCAAGTTTTTTACATTTACAAACAATGTTTTTAAAGTGTCTGCTGAATAAATAAGCTTTCTATTAATTGAATGGTTTGCTAGCATTAGACAAAATTTGGCTGAGATGCAACTATTTGAAAATCTGGAATTTGAGAGTGCAAAAAAAAAAAAAAGGAAATACTGAGAAAATCACTTTTAAAGCTGTCTAAGTGAAGTTCTCAGCTAATAAGAAATGTTTTTTTAATATATTTATGGTAAGAAATTTACAAAATATCTTCATGGAAACTGATCTTTACTTGCTGTCCTAATGATTTTTGCTATTAACAAAAAATAACAATTTTGAGTCATACAATGTATTTTTGGCTACTGCTTTAAATATACCCCAGCGACTCCAAAATGACTTTCCATTTTATTTTTTACTTTCTTATATTCGCATCCAAATTACAGTTCTGCTTTCTGTGTGCAACCTCAGTTCAGTTTTGAATGGCACACAACCTTGTTAGATGTCCTTTCTGTATAATCATTCATCATATAACCCAAGCATCATCTTCTAAATTTTTAATCTGAGTGACATGTAATTAAAATGATTTCAAAAACATGATGTCACTGAAACATAATGAGGAAGAAGTCCCAGTCATTAGATCTGTACCATTATGAACGCTCTGATATTGTCAGTGTACAATTAACTGCCATCTGTTGCATTCAGTAGTAATCTACTGCCTTCCTCAGGAGTGCTTGTGGCATCTAAATTACAATGTTGGCACTGTAAAAAATTAAAATGGGTTATTTTGAGTCCTGAAGACTATGGGGGAAAACACTAAAAGTATTTTTATTGACTGTGGACTTAAAAAATGTCTAAAAGTGGAGGCTGAATGCCGGTGGGATGAAGACGTTTTTGTTCGGGTCATGTATGGAAAACTTGGCAGAGCTTTCATTGAAACTGTTTAGCTCCGTTAATAATTAAAAGAAACAGCTGCTCTTAAAGAGGAGCAGAAAAAGCTTTTACTATATAAACTGATTATTTCAAATCCCAGAGAATGAAATATAAGTCGTGATTTAATCTGCTCTTGGTTTATGAGGTCAGGCAAAAGGGAATGTTATTTGTTTACTATAGGTATACCTATTAAGAATGCAAAGTGCTTTGAAAACCTTATGCATATATTCGCTTTTTGATTGGATTGTAATAGAAAGAGAAAAAGAGAATACGTTTTTATAATAATAATATATATATATATTGATGCAGCTCAATCACTCTCTAATGAAAATGCCTAGTATCAGCGATGACACTTCTCATGTGAAGCTACTGGGAGAATGGAACAAAGCTTATCAAAGAAAATTTAAGTCCAATGCAATATGATAAGGCTTTGCCTTTTATAATCCTATGATGTGAACGATATCAGCTTAATCCACAAACATCAGCATAAAACCAGTCTAAGCTTTCCCTGCCACAGTGAAAACGCTCTCTGGGAGATGCTTTGATGCAGCTTGCGAGTTTCGTTTGTAGTTTCCTTTTTATTTTATTTCTTACCTTCTTTAGTGGGAGAGTAGGCGTTAGTGAGGAACCTGAAGTTGCCTTTGTTGTACCAGTTGATTATGGACATATTGCCTCTCATCTTAATGTGAGACTGGCCACGTAGCTGTGGAGCCTCGGTATTGATCAGCATAGACTGAGGAAGACCTGTACAATCACTCTTCCTAGTGCTCAGCAACCCGCAGCAGTAGATGCCTGCAGGAGAAGGAACATATTATAGAACAAAAATAATAATCCAGAGCTGGCTGAGAATTAATATTTAGCCTGAACGTTCAGTGAATGGGAAGGGTCACAGATAGAGGTCACATGCCTGTGTGATCTAGAAAGCTGTGAGCAGATGTCTTGTCCACAGCACTGCCAGATGCTGCAGCCTATCTGAACGTGGCCTAGAAATCTGATATGATCTGAGATATGAAGATAAATCCTCCTGCCCGCATGGGAAAGGGGACAATGGTGTGACTAATCTTTGCTTTAAGATTTTCATCTGCATCCGGTATAAATGTGCAATGTCCTTAAAACTTGGATAGAATGAATAAAAACTACATCAAAAAATGTAAATAAAAACGACAGAAACTTTAAAATGCAAGAAAAAAAACTATTTTGAAATCTATATAAAGCTACATTAGTATTTCAGTGAAAATAAATAATACTGCAGGAGCTTCCTCATTAATAAAATTGCATTACACAAGACCTTCAACAGCTGGGCCAGAAACGCCAGAACAGCAGTTTTGGGGAAGCTGCTCTAAAACTGTCATAATACAAGATCCTCTGAATTCCAAGCAGTGAAACTATTCCTTTTAAATTAGTTTCCTTCACATAACTACTAGTGAAAAGTAGTTAACTACATTGAAGCTATTCATCTTTAGTAAATACTGTATATATTTGTGTAACATAAAATGTATTCGTCCAGAGAAGAATTAATTACAATGATATAATTAAAATAGATAAGATAATTAAGCTATCCTGGTTTCTCAGTATTTGTGTTTGTAATAGTGGAACGATTCATTGGACTTTTTTCAAATTAAATAACTTCTCTTTTATAGCCTTTATCAAAAGAACTGCCTTATAATAGTATTTTTTCCCCTCATAATAGTAATTTATTTATAAATCAGACATGCCTGTAGCCCACTGACAATTGTACAGAAAGAGATTTTTTTTTTTTTTTTTTTTGCAAAAATAAATATGATTCATTACACTTACTGTAAATTGGAAATTACTGTAATTGTGATATTTAAAAAAAAAAAAATTATGTAGCTATTTACGATGTTACTTTTTAAAAAAGCTACACTGGTTCAGCTCAGCTACTGTCACACTACTGAAAAGTCACTACTTTTAGTTAATAATTCCTAAATACTACAGGACAGTACTGTATGAGTCTGAATAAGGCTATATGAAACTGATATATAAATTCTGCATGCCATACAATTATGACCTACTTCCCTGGTAACGTAAAAGATTTGATTCAAATGTAGAGAGAAAAAAGAAGCTGGCCATTAGCCTAATCCACTCTAGCTGTGTTAACATTCACTCCTTGCTGCCCAGCTGGAGGCTTTCAAATAATCTTTGAGTATGAAACACGCGTTTGCTGTGAGAACTCAAGGTCAACTTCCTCTCACTCTCTCCATTTATTTCTTGCCACAGGATGCTGTCGCCGTGTAATTAAAAACTGCAGGGGATGAGGAACATCAGATGGAGAGAAGATTAAAGAGAAGGGGAAAAAAGAAGCAAAGCAAAGCCAAGGCAGAATTCACTGAGAGAAGTAGAGCAGATAAGGATGCAAGGAGCCGCTGACAGATGCAGTTACAGCACCTACCCTGTTTCTCAAATTCCTGAAACAAGTTTAGACTTGTGATGCTTGGGCCAGTGAAAATGACTGCATTACGGCCAGCCAGATTCTGACAGAGCTGCTTGGCCACCAGACTGTGGAGCTGGGGTTTATTTTTCAGCGTGTCCAAACCATCTGGACCTGGACCCTCCTTTAGATGGACATAGATCTGGTGAGGAAGAAAAACAGTGTTTAAAGCTTTAAAGCATTAAATCAAAATGGACATTATTTACTTTCCATTACGAAATCAAGCATTTCACATTCTGGATGTCACAGTGAATGATTTGGCATTCTGACACGTGATGCCCTCTTTACATTATCAAATCAATCTAAGCTTTTTTTTTTTTTAAATATACTTTAAACTTCACATCGATTTAAAAGTTTGAGATATTTTTTAAAGAAATGAATGCTTTAATTTAACAAACAAAATGTTACAAAATATTCAAATAAATGCTGTTCTGTTGATTCATCAAAGTATCCTGAAAAAAAAAAATTCAGTTTCCACAAAAATGTTTTCAAAATTGATGTTTCTTGAGCAGCAAATCAGCATGTTAGATTTACTTCTGTAGGATCATGTGACTGGAGTAATTTCTTTAAATTGCAATATTAATTCAAAATATTACTTTTTTGATTGCTTAAATGTAGCTTTGGTGAGCATTAGAGATTTATTTCAGAAACATTCCTAGTCTTTCGAATGGTATTGTACAAAAATACTGAAGTAAGGACAATAAACTGTGTTGTCTGTTTGACTCGCTCCCTAGGCGCAAAGCAGTTATTTTCTCTAATAAGCACGGACCAAGAGAAGAGTGCAATTACAGTATGTTAAATGATTTTTCCTTTTTCTTGTTGACTCTATAAATGATATTTTATTGATTCCATCTGGTAATGTGCTTCTCCGTATAGTCTTATTTATTTAGCAAATATCAGAGAATTGTGTAAAATAGCTTTGTTTGCGGCAACAGATCAACAAAGTAGTACAGTATTTCTCATTAGAAACAATGTGATGTAACATCTTGGGGCAGTTGACAGAGTTTTGGGTGATTATCCTTCTGCGCTGTGCACTCACCTGACAGATGAACCCAGTGGAGCTGCACTGTCGAACCCACAGGCTGAACTTTCTCTTCTTCCTCTTGCGCAGCTCCCTCTCTGTACAAGTGGTAATGAACACAGGGTCCTCATCAATCAAGGGCTCGTGGAGGACCTGAGGGAAAGCAGCATGTCTGATTTGAAAACTCCACCATGATAACACTTCAAACGCATCACTTGTCAATCCAAAGTTGCTTTTAAAGCTTAGTTCCCTGCAGGAGATGCATGCTGATTAAGGATCCTGTGAAAGGATGTTGGCTTGTCAAGTCATGCATGATAGATCTGTAAAAACTAACCAGCTACTTTCATTATAGATAGGAGTTTGACTCAGTAAGCCCTCTGTCATAGCTGAAGTAGTTAAACGGGGCATGTGTGGCTGTGCTGAATACCTCATTGTTTGCCAATAGGGGATAAGAACCAAACCCACAATGTGACAGTCAAAAAAAAGGGGGCGAGATGGTACACACTGTCAAGGTGATATAACCATGGCACTGGGAGAGCTGAGAGACACGGATGGTGCTTAGTTTACTCATGGCAGGCAGGTAATTGAGGGGTGTCTCTGAGATGGGTCACACAAGGCCACATTAAACGCAAATCTCTAATTTAGGAGCTGAAGCTGATTCTATTGGTAGAAATAATGCAGGTTAATGACAAGCAGCGCTGGTTACTTAAGTGAGAATACTAAATGTACATATTTTAAGTAAACTATCCCTTTAATATAATAAATTGGAAATGTAGTAGTTGACAACCTACAATTTCCGCCATGGCAGATTATTCATTTTAAATGAAGTATTAAAAGAACCTAAAAATCTCAAAAGCACTTCAGTAGAAATGGAACTAATGGGGTTTTCAAAGGGCAGGAGTTCAAAGGACCTTAATTAGCACCAAATCGTACAAAAGGAGAAACACTTTTCTCAAAGGACATTTTAATCTAATTTAATTTAATCAGACTAGCTAACTGTACATGTATAGGAACCATTTTCCTTGTATTAAATTACACAATCAATCAATCAATTTATGCATTGTATTCTTGAGGGAAATGCACCAAAAGCTAGTTAATAAAAGAAAGCCCTGATGGCTGTGTAAAAAATAAATGTGCTGAGATGCACTATACCCTGTGAATTATTCATGCTGTTTGAGAAGCAATGTCTTGAGTTAGGAAGGGCAAATCATTTATTCTAATTGTATATCAGGCCTTTAATTTGGCCGAATGTAATAAATGTGTTTCACTTTTGCTGAATAATGGACTGCTCAGATTCTAGTCCATATTTCAAGATTACTTCTCACAGCTCACTTCCAATTTTATGTCCCTTATCTGAAAGCAGAAGCCCAGATCAGTGAATCCAAACTCATTTTCCAAATGAAAGTGAGAGAGAGAGAAAACAGAACAAACGTAGGAGGGTGTTGGAATGGCTTACTTGGCACAGCTGTGCTCATTTAGAAATCTTCTTGTCATTTAACAGTAAACTCCCTGATGTTAGTCTGACATTTAAATGCCTGACACAATGAGTGCATGATTATTGTTATTTTATTGTTTAACAGAAGACTACTTTTAAAGTGAGATTTGGTGGTATTAGATTAACAGAACTGGCAATTACAGTCTACTACTTTGAATCAGAAATCTGACTTAATTGTTTGTCGTGTTTATTTACAGTAGTTTTGAAATGGAAATTTAAAGTCTCTCTTTCAGTTGATGTTACCACTGTAACTAAACTGGCTAAACCCAAGCTTTTGAACAATAGTGTCATTCATTTTAATGTATGTCTCTTTTTAAAATATGAATTTAATAACAAATCAATAATTTAATTAAATATTTATTCACAACTTAATTTAAATTGTTTCATTCAATTCATGAAAGCAGGAATTTTAATGAAATGGGTTCCAGACACTTAATAAAACTAAGCTGGATACATGAAGAACCTGGGGGACTAATGAAAGAGGACAAAGACTAAAGGTCAGAATGTTGACTTCTGAGCTTATGAATAACTCAAAATGTCTTCAAGGGCCTGAGGCATTCGTGCTTTTAACAGTAGTGCTTCAAGAGCAGATGTTACTAGTTCATTTCAGTCAATATATGTTACTAATTAGGATTCAAAATACAACTCTAAGAAACTGCATTAAGCAGATCGGAGAAGTTGCAGACAAAAAAAAATCCTTCACACCTCTCAATAGTACCATAAAGCTCACAGCCTGGGGACATGTGATGGGACTCCAAGCTCTCCCAGTTACAGCAGAACATGCTCTGATTTCTGTCCCAAACCCACTTTCTACTGGCACAGAAACTGAATATGTTTGCTAGTCCTAGTTTTCAAAAAGTTCATGTGAAGATTTGGTTTGTGCAGTTTCTTTTTGTACCGTCAACATATTGGTGCTTGCTGATTGACTACTACGTGATTTCTACAGTGAGCTGAATCTTTACCTGTGTCTGTGAGGGCCTGAAGGATGAGGAGAAGCTCTGGTGAAGAGAGTCCAGGAAGGGTTGGATCTTATAGAGGCCCTGACTGCCACCTTGGCTGGAGCGGAAGGCTACGACGTGGAAGTACTTAAGGATCTTCTCGAACCGCGCCTGGCTCATCTTGAGCGCAATGCTGCGGTTACTGAAGAATCCACTGCTCCAGATGCTCAGCACTGACTCACACCGATTCACGCCAGTAGAAGTAACATAGCCCAGAAAGGCCTTCATCTCAGCCAGCGTCACATTGGTCCAGCCTTCATCGCTGCCAAAGCGCTCCTGGTACTTCTTGGCATACATGTTGGTCTGGGTCACCATATTCTGAATAACGTTGTCAGGGACAAAGAGCTGGAAGAAGTCCATGGCCGTGGCAGTGGCTGGCATTTTCTGTGTTGGACCTGCAAAATAAAAAAGAATAATATTTAAATTCTTATATTTCTTATCTAGCCAGGCATGATTTTACCAGGGTTGGTGCTCTGATGATTGCAGAGAATAATTCAAGAGCAACTGCATAATTTTAGGATTCACAAAGCCAGTGGTTTTGAATAAAAAAAGAAGTCGAAAATCTCTAAAATAAATTATGGAAACGCATAAAATGTGATTTTAATTATACATGTTTAAATATGTAAAACAACGAGCAGCTAATTTACAGAAGAGCTATGAATAACTTAATAAAAAAATATTTTAGGTCAGCATTTCTTCCAAATAATAATACTGCTACATTTCAGGACTTATAATTATGAATGATTATGAAAACCTGTTTTAGGATAAAAAAAAAAATTAATGGTAACGTTCACAATTTTCTGACTTTTTCTAGAAATTCTGAGATAATATACACAATATTGTCTTCTCACAATTAAAAAAAAAAAATCTGAATTTCTATATATTCAGTAAGGTCCAAATTGAGAGACATAAACTCAGAAATGCGTGTATATAATTCTCAATTAGTATTGCGAGATATAACTTAAAAGTTTAAGAAGTAAACTCTGAATTGCATGCTTTTATATCTTGCAGTTCTGACATTTTATTCTCAGAATTGGAAGTTTATATATTTATGAGAAAAAAAAAATCAGAATTGGGATATAAAAAGTGGCAATTACATTTTATATTATTTTATCATATAGCAGAAACGGGTTTCTACAAATAATAGATAAAATAAAAAGTCAGAAAATGTACAGTAATTATCATCTTGACAGAAATAATTTTTTTACCAAATGAAAAGAAACCCCACAGTCATACAGGTTTGGAACAGTATGAAAATTAATAGATAATTACACATCATTTTTGAGTATAGTATGCCTTTAACTTTAAAGGCTGGGTGCTAGAACATCTAACGACTTTTATCAGGACCTACCAAATAGTCGCATTCAGTAACAACTAATGAGCATATGGCACATCAACACTGATCTGCGGAGACTGAGCTTATCAGCTAATGACAAAAGTTGTAGAAAGTGGCTCACAAAAAGCTTAATTTGTTCCCTTATTATCTTTACTCCACTGCCACTAATGGATATTTCATCAATCCAAGCAGCCCACCCATAAATGTAGCAAACAGCTAAGAAGGAAAATGTATGTGTCTTTAGCTCTTTATAGCTGATGGGTTCCATGGTACATTAACTTACACTGTGAAATAAGTACTTAAATTTTGTATTTAAAAGTATATTGATCTTAAAGGCACAATATGTAAGTTTTACACCACTAGAGGGCGCATTTTCAAAAACAATAACAGGTGAAATTCGATGACACGATGAAGGAGTGCTGAATGGGATGACGTTTTCACAAATGCTTGCGGATGAAAAGCTCATTTATATCTGTTTTATCACCTAACCACCTGCACATGACTATTACTTGCACAATGAAAAATGTACATTTTCTTACCCGTCCATTAAAACACACACGAGAGCGGAGTCTTTGTCCAGGTCGTTTTTGGGATTGTGGAGAGTGTAATCATGATCCATGAATGCACAGTAAATAACTACCACTTCCGCATTTGTCCACGTGTGTTGCCATAGTAGTCATAGGCGGAAACCGAGGTTAGTGCGGATATTGCATCATTGATAGGCGACAAGGAACAGGGACGGTTCATTATTTAACCCTAACCCCAATTTACAAATCCTACAGAACGTCAGAGATAATGTAAGTACAGAACTGCATGAAATATATAACACAGGGCAAGTGGTTTTTGGATATTTTATAATCTTAAAATATAAACTATTTTAGATTTTAAATCTTACATATTCTGCCTCAATCATCTCACACTCGCATACTGCATTGCATGCTGGGATATCTGATGTGTTGCAAAACACCCATTAACAACAGACGAAAATAAAAGTATGCTGACCTAATGTGGTTATTTGCTTATTTTAATTTTATTATTATTATTATTAATATTAATATTTTTATTGACAGAAACGACAAAGCACAGCACTGTCCAGCTACCACACTTGACACATTTTTATTTAGAGCCACAGTGGCCTAATGACCGAAAAGAAACAGAGTGTATAATTGATTTGACAGCAATATACAACTGTGAGTAAAAAACTGTACTTGTACTGTACTGTCTTGAGAGGGAAATAGAACAAAAACACACATTTTTCATATTTGTTTCATGAACAAAGAGTTCTGTCATGCTTTCAAAAGCCTCACGTGTTCATCCAGTCTTCTGTATGTATGACAAACATCTTAACCTAACCATAATAGCTGCAATTAAGCCAGTAGCTCATCTCCTATTACGGCTTTGAAGAAGCTTGTAAAGCAAAAGCAAACATTCCCCCAGGATAAAGCCCATTGTACAGTGTATTATGTTCATTCATCTGTGCCTTCTGTATAAACTACTTACTAAACAAAAAATAAGATCAGTTAATAAGAGAAAACATCTCCAGAAAAATCTCGCAAAGCTGCTGATTATATAAACATTTTACCAGTATGCTAAAAAATAGTTAGCTAACACAAAATGCATTCATGGACTTAAGTATTTGCGTTCAAAAAGCTTTTCTTTCCACACCCTGTAGTTCTGTAGAACATCAAATTGTATTTATTTATCTCTATGTCTACAGTCAGTCTTCCAGGAGAACAGCTGCTGGTGTGCCACATAAGTTTCCTACATTAATTATTGAGGAGAAGAACCAGCAGTCCTTGTACCTTCTCTACACCTCCTTTATACAAATAAGCTCGCTGATATAAATCGACCTTATTATTTTGGATCTCACAGCAGGTGCAGAATCACACCATATGGCCCTCAAATGGTCCAAGTTTTGTGTCTCTGCTTAACTATCATGTCTCAAAACTGTTGAGTTTGACAACGATCTGCTATAGGCAAAATACAGGATAGCTTATAGCTCTTTAGCTTTCTATATTACTTGAGATATGTTAGAAGACACGCTTTAACACAAAGTCTAAAAAACGTAAGCAAGAGCCCAAAGTGTGTTATGTTGACCTAAATAATATTGACCTTATATAAGTATCACAGTCAGGCTCGAGTGTTGTGCCAGACATTTGCCTTATACAAACAGTACTGACAGCTTGCTCTGATGAAGCATTGTTTGTTGGTATCCGCAAGTGTCACATCTTATTAAATGACCCATGACATGAAATGCAAAATGTCTGTTGTGTGTATCTTTCATGCTTCATTTTGCAGCTTGTGCCAAAGCAAAGGCAGCAACCAGATGGCCTGTTTTCCCCCCATGGTGACAGACAGAACTTTCTGAGCAACCACGATGGAAATATGTGTCGTTTATCAACAGCACGGCATCTACTCAGTTTGGAAAATGTTCAAGTCAAAATCAGAAAACATTCCATGCAGATTAGGATACTTTCTTCTATAACATTATCATGGCATTCTGATGTATTTCTCTGTATGTTTTGGTTCAATCATTCTTTCATTACCCAAATATGTGCAATAAAAACTATTTATTTGACATTTAAAAGCAGACTCAAACATGCGTCATTTTAAGACGCTCTTGGGTCACTTTGACTTGAGTGAAATGAAGAATGAAATTAGTATCAGTGTATTGATCCACATGTCAAGCGGCCAGGGTCGGTACAGTAAGTGATGCCAAGGAGTCTCTATACTCCTTATGACAATATTTAGACTGCCATTAAATGGCAATTAGAGCATATAGATGGAATAGCCTAAAACTCTCAATCATCCTTGCTAGAAAAAAAACAACACCACCATAATTAGTTATTAAAGCAGAAATGATTGCCTGCACATTATGTAAACCACAGTATTTGCAAGTCTGCCTAGCATTAGCCCTTGATCATCTCTATCTAGGATTCAGGGAGAAATATAGACCTTCATATATGTGTGTGTGTATGTCATTCTCGTTATACAGTGACTTTTCTGACTCTATGGTTTACATACTCTAATATAGTCACATATTTATAAGAAATTGCTGCAATTATACATAGTAGGTCTAATTTATCACTTAAACAGAGATAACATTTTTACAAACCTTTTAAATTTTATCATGTTTTATCCTTAATTTGATCAACTTCCACTAGAAATTTAAATTACGAAATGATAAAAATCTCTATATATTTTTAAGTTAAGCTATGGACTAGATTGACCTTCATCGACTTTTGAAAATATGTTTGTTTTTGTAAAAATTGCTTCATTTAGCATGTGCCTGAACTAATTTTCCACCCTGTTAGTATGTACTTCCCCGCCTTCCAAAATAGACTTCAATTCCACTGAGATCATTTTCAAGAAGTGATATTGTTTCCCGCTGGAATTTAACTGTACAAATGGAGGTAAATGTCACCTCTCACTCCTAAATTTTTTAAATGTTATCCTGCTTGTCCGACTCTTAAAGTTCCGCCTTGTTAGGCTATATTATGGAAAATTTTTGTCTGGTAAAAAATATATATATATATATATACAGTATATATATATATAAAACATATCTGACATAGTTATAAACGTTATGTTCATCTGTAGAAGGTTAGAGAGCTAAATGTTGATCACTGAACAAACTACAGCTAATTTAGCTCAAAATGTTCCACCCCGTTTTCATAGAATGTGGGAAACTATGTGAAACTAATATGGGCGGAATTTCTAATAGAATACCAAATTTATAATAGATTCTACTAGAATTCTAATAGAATACCGATCTTGTCCAGTATGTGTTGCATATATTTTAACATGTCACTATTTTGGTATATATATATATATATATATATATTTTTTTTTTTTTACTTCATGGATGATTTCATGTCATACTATTTAATTTCATAGTGAGAGAATCTTGAAAACCTTTCACTTAATACTGCTGGACAATCCTGGCATCACAATACTGGTTACATTTAGCACTTAAAGGTAAACTTTAATGTATTAATTTGACTTTAACATATTGGTTCATACCAAAAACAAAAAAATAAATAATTAAGCCAACAAGATGTTAACTGATGGACTGGAGTGGTGTGGTTTATTTGCAAATTATTGTGATATTTTTATCAGTTGTTTGGACTCGGCACCCATGCAGTGCAGAGGATCTATTGGTGAGCAAGTACTGCTACATCTCTCCAAATCTGTTCCAACACATGCATAGCATCTTTAACTGTTAAATAAATAAACCATTAAGCAACATACCCTATTTGTTCATTGCATTTGTTCGAGATCGCTGGGTAGGCTATGGAACCACAAGCATTTGACTGGCAAGCATCTTTATACTGATATGTCATGCAAACTTTACAAGGTAAACTGACCTTGAAGGAGTGTTTGTCTATGGCATAAAAGTCTAGACAATCAGTCGCCATGAGCTTGGATAACATGTAATGACACTTTGCATGAACGGCATTATTAAAATCTCTTAAAAATTAGATTAAGCCACCTACACTGACAGTGCATTGAATACTAATTCAAACTGGTGACTGCATGACATGAGTGTTAAGGATTTTACCCTACAACAAACTTCTGGGTTTGACTTGTACATGGTTTAGTTTTTTTTCTTTGTCTTTATTCTTATAAGTCTTTAATTATTTGTTCTCTTTAAAGGCCACTTGCTGAATATGTGCATAGTACATCACTCATATTAGAGATATGAGAAAGCATTTACACCGAGTGCTGCCATCTTACCATTTCAAAGTGTGAATTTCTCAGAAATGAGAGCCTCATCTCATCCACCTATGCAAATGACCCTCCTGCCCTGATACAGAGCTAATCATAATCATAATCACAGCTGCTCTGAGTCTGGCAGTGATTAGAAACTGAAAGCATCCTCAGCTGGAATGAAACCCTAAAATTTGGTTTGCCACCTCAGTTCCCATTTATCTTCCTCCAGCTATGTTCAGGATTTCAAAGAGCCAGTAAATAATAATCACCCCTGATCTGAATTGTGTCATCTGTTTGAGCCATCTGATGAGATAGATCAAAGTAAACCAATGTAGTCATCAAAGAGTTCCATCTGTGAGCTTAATTATTTGTCGAGCATGCAGGCCTCTCAAGGATGATGAAGCTGCATTGCATTTACACGAGGATCGCTCTTCATTAGGCCAACTTACCATGCGTGTCCTGATAGTGGGGCACGCTGAGGTCCTGTAGCGAGTCGCTCCAGCCCTCGTCCTGCGCCTGGCCGTTGGAGACGGACCCTGGGGGACCGCAGCTCTGACTCCTCGCTTCACCTGCTCTGGCATCGTCCGGATTCGTCTCCGTGTAGTTATCCGAATTGGAGTCTCCCGTCGTACTGTAAAAGGGGTTTTCGCTGCTGTCGTCTCCCGACTCCCCGAAAACATCGTCAGAAATCTGCAGGCTCTCGTAGCGAGATCGCGCTTCCTCGAGGAGCGACAGTCCCCTCCTTCCACACTCCGCCATCGTTTCTCAGTCCCGACGTAGAGCTGCAGCACCCGGCGAGATTCCGCGTGCAAATGACCTCCTCAAAAGCGTCGAATCCGGCATGCAGTCTGCCCCACCGAGCCCCTCTGCGTCGCGGTCCTCTGCGCGAGATGCACCGGGCGTGGGTTTTGGAAGCGGCGGGGAAACAAAGCTGAACGCCGCGGGAGCTGTCCGTCCTTTCTGGTGCTGAAACACCCCCAATCCTGCGAGCTAAACCCGGCTGAACCCCACAGCTGACCGCCCCACAGAGGCTCTGTGCATCCGGGTTGGGCGGGCTCCCCTCTCTGTGGAGGATGACTGAATGAATCGCTTCCTTGGAAATCACCTGACTCTGTCTCCCTGCACTGTCCAATGGGATTAACCTCTCAATGAATCATGGATGTTAGAGACACGAATTATATTTTCTCTCCCACAGCGTGGGCAGTGTCGGGGAGTAACTTGTTACAGTTATTAAGAAAATACGTGTAATTAAATTAGTTACTTGTGAAAATGTTAACGTTACAAAAGGGTTACATCTGAAAATTATCATGCACATACAGATTTGATTGATTTCTTTCCCGGATTGCACTGACTGCTCTAAAATAAGTGCACATGCGTTTTCAATAACTGTTATTTTCTATTTGGGTGCATGCTTTATTTGTTTGTTTATTTATTTATTTATTTAACCGTTTTATCCCCAAATAATAGCATATGTTTCCAGTCATGACCGTGCAAAGATTTCATAGCTATTAAACTACTTTTTGCTAGGTTTTTAACCTGTTTTTAACATCAGAGCGATCTCAAAGTAAAAAGAGGTGCTAATGTCTAATTTTGTGTTGCCTTTGTTTAAAAAAAAAAAAAATGTTTTATAGTCTTAGCCTAGTTCAAGTGATAAAGAGTCAAGTGATAAAGTCTGACATAGTGTTGAGTGCTTTAAATGTTTCTTTTTATTATTATTATTATTATTATTATTATTATTATTATAAAAAGAGTAATCAAACTTAATCAGTTACATTTAATGATATTACTTATTACATTTTAAATAGGGTAACTTGTAATCCATTACATTACCATTTCCAAAGTAAGGCAAAGATAATATTAGACTGAAATACTGACAGTAAAAACATTTAATTATGTTACTAGCATGCAGCTTCCAGTCTTTCTGAGCCACTGGTAGCCTAATTATAAGACTATTATAACACTGGTTACCTAAGAGAAATACAACAGTATGCATTATTCACAGCATAAGAAATGGTCTTATAATAAATAATCTGAATTATTTATTAATTATGTAATAAGTAAGTTATCACTGTGTGTGTGAAGTGGTGCTCCAGTACCGCTGGGAGCCAATGGGGGCGCTACGCTCCGATATTCTTTTATTTTGGAAACCGCAGGGTTTTGTATTTTCCACACACTCGTTAGCGTGTGCCATGTTTGCGGAAGTTAAATCGATTGCTCTGTCATTTGTACGGAATGTAGCAAGAAGTTTTCACGTTTAAACAAATATATTTGCAGATTTTTTTTTTTTTTGTGGCCCGTCCAAAAAGAATGATGACCTTACCAAAGGGACCCGATTCTTTGTGTTTCGACAAAGACGAGTTTATGAAGGTGAGTAATGCATCAGCTGAAAAGAGAACTGCATTCAGCTGTCAATTTAAGCAGTGTATTTAGTTTCTGCTTTATATTTATATTTTAAGTACAGTCTGAGCAAGTGTTTGCAGCGGTGTTTAGATTAACTTTACTGACGTTAAATTTGGGACCCCAATGAAGTAATTAACGTTAACGTTACGCGTCCAAAAAACAATAGTAGTATGTACTGTATGTTCATTTGATTAAGATAAAGCCTGTTGGGCATTAACTAATAAAGTTTTAAACAGCACAAACCCATCCTATAAAAATGTGACTGACTACTGTAGTTTAATATTAAACAATCCCCAAAACGCAATTGATAAAATGAGTGACCTTTTTCAACCAGTACACCTTATCAACATATGGGATGTCAAAGACCCCCAGACATACACAGTATAGCATTTTACATAGAAGACATTTGGGGACCGTAATCGAAATGAAATGTATGAAATGTATTTGCAAAGGCTGACTCTCAGCTTCAAAACAGGACAAAGTGTTAATGGAGGCTCAGACTGTGTGTACAGACGTTTTGACGTTTTCTTTGCAAGCATCCTTTGACTGTTTTCCAGTTTCTTGGTGTTTTTGACATCATTTGACACCTTTGTCTAATTTTGAATATATTTTAAATATTTGTACATTTCCATGCAGGATGACTTCGACGTGGACAAATTTGTGGCCGATTGCAGAAAGCGTGTCCAACTGGAAGAGATGCGTGAAGATCTGGAACAATATTACAGACTTCTCAAAACGGCCATGGTTGAGCTTATCAATAAAGACTATGCAGATTTCGTTAACCTGTCCACAAATCTTGTGAGTCTCTGAATCTTTCGAACATAACACAACATTGTCAATAGAATTGGTGTGCTACTGAAAATAATGATTATTGCTTATTGTTTGTATCTGCGTTTTAGGTTGGAATGGATAAAGCCCTTAATCAGCTCTCTGTCCCTCTTGGCCAGTTACGTGAAGAGGTGCTGGTAAGTGCTTAACACATCAGTGAATTCATTTGGATTGGTCATATTTTAGTCATTATGTATCTTAAGTATCTTCCTCTCATGTACAGAGTTTGAGATCCTCTGTGAATGAAGTCATTGAAGCTATAGACACCCAGCTATCCAAGCAAGATGATATTCAAAAAAAGAAGGTACGTTATGGTGCTGAAATTTAAAATGCTTTGCAAATATGCAGATATTGTCTAACATTGTTTCTTTTGTAGCTCAGTGTGTTAAGACTTATCCAAGTTGTGAGATCAGTGGAGAAGATTGAGAAAATTCTTCACCAAAACACCAAAGATACAACATCGCTTGAGACCAGCAGGTATGTGAAGTAGTGAAAGAGACAAGAAGTAGGGATGTACCGATAATCATTGGCCGATATGTAACGTGCATTTTGTCAGTAAAGCCGCTTCTGTAATCAGCAGTAAATGCCCTCAGGTGTGTGATTTCACATTGAGACGCATTTATTACAGCCGTTGTTCACTGACTTTATAACTATATAAAATAGATTTAATACAGAAGCATTGGGTAATATTACTAAAATTTAAAATAATTGTTTTATGTTAAAATATTTTAAAATGTAATTTATTGGCAAAGTTGAATTTTTAGCAGTCATTAATCCAGTATTCAATGTCACATGACATGGTTAATCACTGTTTAAAAAAATATCTTACTGTCTCCAAATGGTAAAGTACTGGTTTAAGGAAAGGATTTTAGATTACGTACTATTTACATTTTTAATTTGCATTTAAATGACAAGCTTGTTCTTTGTTTTTAAGTTCTCTTTTGGCAGGTCAGATTCTAGAGCGGATTGCCACCGAGTTCAACCAGTTACAGTTTCATGCAGTTCAGAGCAAAGGAATGCCATTGCTTGATAAAGTCCGACCGGTGAGCTCCCAGACTTAAAATAACCCATTCTGTTTTAGCTGAGATAGGAGAATCCATTTACACTATATAGACACGAGTATTGGGACATGCTTATGAAATTCAGGAGTTTTGATCAGACCCGTTGCAACAGGTGTCTAATGCCACATTCCAGACCAGGTCGGAAATGTCCAAAAGCACCTCATTGAAACATCGCACTTCAAACCTCAGAGAGTTTGAGTCAATAATATGTCAGGTTAACATATTGACCTCATAACGTCACCATGACACAACAAGAACGGTTTGTGTTTTTGTGGCAATTATGGGAAAGGGGGTGGGAGGGGGATAACAAAGTGATTCAACTCATTTTGAAAAAAGCAGGTGAAAAGGAGCTCACAAGACACCTTATTAAGCACCTTCCCAGAAGAAATGTTAGAGCTACAAAGGAGAGCCAACTTCATATTAATGTTTATGTAGAATGCCAAGATGTATTAATATCTTTCTCTGTGTGATTGTCAGGTGTCCCGATACTTTTGTCCATCTAGCAAATATCTACTTTTACTGATTTTGTGTGGGCTTCATTTTGTATTTCAGAGAATAGCAGGTATCACAGCTATGCTTCAGCAGTCCCTGGAAGGCTTATTGATTCAAGGCCTGCAGACGTCAAATATAGATATAGTGCGCCATTGCCTCAGGACATATGCTACAATTGATAAGACCAGGGATGCAGAGGCACTGGTCGGACAGGTCTTAGTCAAACCATACATGGATGAGGTAAATTTTGCAAATCACCAGGATACAGCAATACAGTAAATGTAATTTGCATATCTGTCATTATTGACAATGTTGTGAGCTTTGCAAATGGGATTCAAGCATACAGAGACAAAATTCATGGATATGTATGAATGTAGATTTCCCTTCTTTCTTGTCAGGTTATAGTTGAGCAGTTTGTCAAGTCTAACGGTCTTAAGATGATGTACTCAAAACTGTTGGAGTTTGTGCCTCACCATTGTCGTCTGCTGCGAGAGGTGACTGGTGGAGCAATCTCTAGGTATGTCTGGCATTTAAAAGTGAGTAACGCGTCAACATTCAGCGCCAGTTTGCTTCAGGCATTGCAAAAAAAAGTACAACATTGTGCCATTGCTGTCATATTACACACAGTACATTTTAATGTGTTTACCCTTTTGTATGCCCAGTGATAAAGCCGACATTGTTCCAGGATATGACTTCCTGGTGAACTCCGTTTGGCCGGAGATGATTAGAGGTGTTGAGGAAAGAGTCCCTTCTCTTTTCAATCCTGGAAACCCAGATGCATTTTATGAGGTAAGCAAAGCAAAAACTTTTTTTTTTTTTTTTACTTTGTTGCATTCTTTAAATGAAATAATTTTTAAACTCTTCCTCCTTTCTATGTTCTGTTTTGCAGCGATACACTATCAGCATGGATTTTGTGCGTAAGTTTGAGAGGCAGTGTGGTTCTCAAGCCAGTGTGAAGAGGCTGCGAGCACATCCCTGCTACCAGAGTTTCCACAACAAATGGAACCTGCCTGTGTACTTCCAGCTGCGGTGAGTGTGAGGACTGAGAAATCCAGCCACAGCTATACCTTTCCAGTGCTTTATCTGTATCTTTGTCAGTACAACCTGATCATTCTGTGACTCATTTGTTTCCTACACAGTGATATATAGTTCATTGACATTAAACAGTCTATCCCACACAAAAATGAAAGAGTTAAAGAGTCCTTTAAAAGGTTGTTTGCTTTCTGTAAACACACCCTGTGTAAATTGGAAGTGATCCGGATAGTTTTTCATCCTTTCAATCTTTTTTGGAATCTCATGTGCAGCTTTTATTCTGTTCTTTGTACAATATATTTAGAGAGACATAACTGCCCTGACTATGAATCGATCTGTGTTTTAGTCTGGATAGTCTTTGCTCTGTGATATTTGGTCACTATTTGCTGGTTATAAAGTCCACTGCTATCTTAGTTTGCTTAAGCCTGTAAATTTGATTAGCTTTTTCTTAGAATTAAGGTCTTGTGGTGAACTTCAGGAAGCTTTTGTGTATTTGTTTAATGATTTAACATACTGGATTGGAAACTGTGTGCTGTTTACTGTAGTTATCTTAAAGGGGTCATATGATAATGCTATTCAGTGTAACGCAATGTGTTTGTGGTCTAGGGTTCAAAATATTCCACATATACCATACATTATTGTTGCTTCTCCCTCTCCCACCTTTTTAAAAAAACGTTTTTACAAAACACATCTACTGAAAAGCGCAGTGTGCTGTGATTGGCCACCTATCCACTGCATTGTGATTAACTGAATACCTCAAGTATGTGACACTTACCATATGTGGAAACACACAGCATCTACACGACATGGAGGTGGAAACGATAAAAGAGAATAAAAGTTACGCTGTCTTTCTTTGCGTAAACATTTTGGGGTGTTATGCAAATCTTCCAACACAGACTGAAATATATGTGAGTGTGTGGGGTGGGGTGGCACTTTTTGTTCCCCCATACTTCCTGTTTATCAGCCCACATGGAAGTCACATACAGTACAGCCAGTAATAGACTTGTGTGATGGTTTCTCCATTACCAATCTGACCTTTCAGGTCACAAATCATTTGTTTAATGTTCTGCTTAATATAGAATAAGTATTTGTCAATAAAAAGCCCATCATCTTTGCATAACATGTGCTGTGTATTAAGATTGAAGTTTGAAGTCATTGAGAACTTGATTAAGAATCAATGTAACTGCTATTTAGCAGAGGACACTTTGAAATCTTTGTCTCAACAGCTGTCTCTTGATTTGGCCTCTATTTGTTTTTCAGGTTCAAAGAGATTGCTGGAAGTTTAGAAAGTGCCATTTCCAATGGACTAGAGGCTGCTCCAGGTCAGTGTGTAAAAATGAATGCACATGAAGAGAAAAGTGTGATGTCACTTTTACAAGAGTGTGACTCGTGGGTAACTGATCACCACTGACATCCAGTTTGCTTTTTGTATTTATGAACTCAGCGGGCAGCAGCTATCACCTGCAGGTGACGGAGGTGTTGTGGAGCTGTGTGTGCAGGTGCTGGGGTGACCAGGTGTACCTGCCACCGCTTGCTCATCGGTTTTGGAAACTAACACTGCAGCTGATTTCCAGATACGCCACCTTTCTAACAGAGGTAAAGCATTCCTGGTAGAATTATTATGAGCCGTAGGATTGATGTTCATGTCTATTGTTTTTTGTTTCGCAGGTTCTTACAAAATCGCCTCCTCCAGAGACTAGCAAAGATTCAGTAAGACCGCTCCCAAGCTCTGCCTCCTCCACATCCAGCCGCACATCACAGGATGCAGACAGCGAAACCAGCGGCCCCACTGTTTTGTCTACCAAGAAGCTCGTCTTCATTGCAGCTGATGTTGATAAGTTACAAGGACAGGTACATCTGGTTTTTGATATTTCACACAGTCTAATTATGATCTTGTTTGGACGGAGTGAGAAATGATTTCACTCTTTTACCAGATTCCAGATATCTCAGAGATGATCAAGGCCAAATTGGAGAGTATTGGGTTCAAAAACTTTGCTGTTGTTTCAGGTTTGTTCTGAAGCCATTTCTGATATTGTAAGTTTCTGATGCCATTTCTAACGTTCCCAAGTAATAAATTGGCTTCTTGTTTGGTGCTTCAGAAGCCTTGCTGGATTCCAGCGCGTCCCTGTCCAGCTGCACCCCCACGCTGAACAGCAGAATGACTCAGCATCTAACAGAAAGAAGCGTTCGTTTCCTGAAAAACGCTTCAGAAGTCCCACGACTTTATCGGAGGACTAACAAGGTCAGTGAATCAGGATTTGAGACAGGCTGGAAAGAAATTTACACATTCTGAGTGATTTGTTTTGAAATGTTTATAAACCTTTTGACTTTTTGCTTTTTTTTTTGATAATATGGTTCTCTTGGATGCATGTCATAATGTTAAAGAAGTTACATATTTTAAAAACCTAAAAGTGCCAGTTTGCCTTTTCCTCTACAAGAAGAGGCTCAGTGCTGTGGCCTGAACTTTAATTGCTCTCTCATTAACAGGAAGTACCCACTAGAGCATCAGCTTATATGGACAACGCACTTCAGCCGCTCCATCAGCTGGTCACCGACTCCAAAAATGTGGTGAAAGACTCCATCATCCAAGAGTGGCTCCGGGTCACACTGTCAGACTGCACCCACAGGTACTTTTAGGATTCAGGAATGTCTAGGTAAACTAGTTTATCAGTTCTAGATTAAATCTTTTGTTTTAATATGAACTCTGTTTAATAGATATTTTGAGACCATATCGGATGTGCTGAGCTCAGTAAGAAAGATGGAGGAAAGTCTAAAAAGGTTGAAACAGGCAAGGAAAACCACCACCACCAGCACTATAGGCATCAATGCAGGGCCATCAGATGACAGTAAGATCCGTCTGCAGCTGGCACTGGATGTGGAGTATCTTGGAGAGCAGGTATGAACATGGTTCTTGATGAACGATTGGCTTTTCTCTATTCGTGCCTATTAGTTTGCTTCATTATACTTCTCTTTTTTTACTCAAGATTCAGAAGATGAGTCTTCAGCCAAGTGACATCACCATGTTCTCTTCTCTGCTGGAACTGGTACAGGAGGCAAGAGATCTCGCTTCAGCTGAGCAGACGGGGTCCTAAACCAGAACGGCCCTGAAGGGCCAGATCAAAAGTAGGGTCCAAAATGGTTACTGATCTGAATGATGCCACATGGCTCAATATATGCTCCAGGAGTGTTTTTATGAAGTTCTGCCATCCCTCAACTCTTCTAATAGCAGCTATCTCGACCTGTCTGGAGGAACAGCACACTAAAAGAATGTGATTTACTCTCTGATTAAGTTAATTTTTTTTTTTTTTTTTTTTTTTTTTTTTTTTGTGGT
>JAUMHP010000015.1:1470011-1502261 GCA_032361065.1 Enteromius trimaculatus | reverse complement strand
AAATTATATGCAAATTTGAAATTATTCAGATTTTTAAAAGTGCTTTGCAAATTAGCATGCATGTCTTAACTCTATTGGTGCACTCATTAACATCATTTCAGTTTTTCTGTTTTAACTTTTCTTTTTTTCATCATTACCTGACACATAAACTGCATTGGATCTGTTGCTTTCTTTAGATACTTGCAAATTTCCTCCATTTCTGTGTAATACGTTATAGTTGTCAAACAGACCACAGATTCATTCTGATAAAGAGTCAATGAGACTTTCCCAGCTTGCATATCTAAGAGAAAAATATATTTTTAAGAAAACCAAACAAACAAGTCCAAACAAAAATTTGATAAAGACAAACCTTCTATTATAATAAGTAAGCGCATTAACAGGAAACAATATGTAAATTCAGTAGAAAGTGAAAAAGCATGGAGGAACTGATGTGAGAAGTTCCTCTTTCTGTGTCTCACCAGGTGACTGTACAGTAACAATGTACTCATTTACAAGAGTCCCAGGCATCCGCTGAGGTGTCGAGTATTGAGAGTGAAACTCCACCTCCAGTCTGCCCTCATCCACAATTTTCTTTACCGTGATTATATAAATATTCACACGATTCTTAATGGGAACAAACAAATGGTGAGAAAGTCACAAGACAGCACCAAATACAGTAAATGACATAGAGTAACACAAAACGACTGATGTTAATTCCGCAAATGTCAGCAATGCTTTTTAATGAAATGCTGAAGCTATAGTTTGCTACCGTGTAAAAATCAATGATTTCACAAACTTCAAAAGTAACAATAGTTTACAGCCTAGAGGATAAAGAGCTACATGTATGAACGACATTGACAATATTTAAGCCATATGTTCACTAAAATATAAAAATGTCTCCTTACACGAGACATACTGTATCTTTACTGTTTTCTTTAAATTAAATTCGGTATAATTGGATTTATTATATTCTCAATATCAAATCGATTGATACTCTGAAAAGTTTTTAAGTGATTAGTAAAAACACCCAACGGGCAGGAACAAAGTAGCCTATGAAGAGGACAACGTCATTCAGCTGTGATATTGTTTTAGTAATTTTATCACTCATCGCTGCTACATCATCCTTCTTTCAACATAATGCAGAATAATAAATGTTATCTAAATTAAGCTTGTTAGACAGGGGCCCTGCACTGACTTCCTGTCTAATTTGAAAAAGCACATCAAAGTGTGATCTCAAAGCAAGTGAGCCTCATGCTGAAATTAACAACCAGGCTTATATATTCTTAGAAAAAATTCTATTTAGGCTCTGCATGCACTGTGCAGACTTACCCCACAGAGTATTCTGTCTGGTTGGACAGTGAGACATGTGTGGTCATCTTGTGGCTCCGTGGAATTTGAAATTGATTGCTCAATATGACAAACATCATCACCGGATCGGTGAACATTATCATCATTCAATGGAATCTGCTCCGTCTCATTGGGTAAAGTCTCCGAAATCTCTGATAATGTGAGATCACTCATTTGTTCTTCTAGTTCAATTTCATATGGATTCTGGGAATGGTTTTCACTAACAATTCCTAGAATAAAAAAACAATTCTGTGAAACTTTACTTTAGGGTGACCTCTTCATGTTTAGTAAGATTAATTACGATCCACTATCCAAAAAAAATAAATTAAATTAAATGAATAGGATTAATTACATATTATTTTGTACCATTAATTATGATGCAACGTTACTTATAGTACATAAAAAAACACATAAAATTAAAAAACTAAAATAAATAATAAAAAATATATTTTTTACAATTAAAATATTCATATGCACTTTTTCGAAGTGTGTGTAAGTCTGCAGGGGAGTCATGTTAATGTTCAACATCTTTTTAGGCCATCTACGTTATTATTATTGTTAAATGTGAATAATAGAGCAAGTAATTAATGTACGAATAGAATGCAAAAATACATACCATTATTATACATTGCAATACATTCAAGGACAGTGGACACATATACTGATGGTTCGTCTTCTGAATTGAGCTTTCTCCAATACTCCCAGAATTCAAAATAGTCTGCTGACACTTGCCCTTCTGATACACCACACAAAAAGGCAACAATTTTAAATGGAGGCTGAAGAAGATCCCGGAAAGTGTCCTGCGCCTCCGGGCTTTGCTGCATGTCCAGCAACGCAGCAGACAGCAAAAGCATGATGCATTTGCTAGAGCCAAACAGCTCACGATTTTTCATCAACATCTCTTCATTCAAATCATACTGAATGACGGAGCCCTCTGGAAAATTACATGATGCCACCAAGATTTGTTGTAGATACTCGGCCCATTCCCTGGCTTCACTGGTATGAACAATTAACACCTCACACATTGCAGAGTATCCAGGTTACTCTGCAACACAAATGGATAATAAATGAAACATGAAAAATTTTAAATAATTTATTGGTAGTGAAATTAAAAGTTACACGGTCAAAAATCACTTAGAAATTTCCTCAAAACACAAACCTTTACAAAGAAACGACAAGAAACACATCTATGCGTGAAATTTTAAGTAGAAAGACTGTAATTTCTTATAAAAACACTAATAACATTTTATTAAAAAAATGTAATGCTTACACAAACGTTAAGAAAACTTAAATGAACTGCTGCATTCAAATCTAACCAAAGTAAACCCCAAAGAGCTTGTTTGTGCTGATTAATGAATTAGTAAAGATTTGAATGCCAGCCATGTTGCATGGACTACATTATTGCGCTTGACACGTTTTGTCATAAGATGATTGAGCAAGTTGGTTTTGTTAGCCAAAAATACATAGTTAGTCATCTTTGGTCTCCTACGATGATCCATAAATGGTATTCTGACAGTGTCTCTATACAAATATAATTTGAAAACACATGATATGAACACAGAATTTAGCAATGGAAATGTATGAATCAGGCTTGCTAACTATGAAACATCTTCAGTGACCCACATCAACAGAAGTGATCCAAAAAAAGCATACCCTGTTAGAGGAAAAGTTACTTTTGAAGAAGCAGCTACAGTACATTAACAGTAACCCTCTGAACACAATCGACTGTATTGAGTTTAACACTTTAAGCAGATATAAACAGAAACTCGTTCTCTGAAAGGAGATGCAAATGTACATATTATGTAGAGTTCTCTTTTAATATTATTCCCCTCAGTCGATTAATGCTAATGCACAAACACAGGAAGATGTTTTTTCAACTTTTTTCAACTTCCTTATCACTTATTATTTTGCATTATGTCATTTCTATCATTTTCTGCGACAAAAAATATGTCATTTTTATGTCAGTAATCTATTTAAATTCTAAAATGAATTCAAAACTACAATTCTTTACCAAAGAACAAACAAAGAAGATTTTGAGTGTTTAAGCGTATAGCATAGTAACTGCAGTAAACAAGATCTTTACTTTAAAATGACTCACCTTGTTTCTTGTGATAAGACTCCCAGGTTGTAATAAACAGTGCCTTGCTTCAGGTGGTTTATAGTGAATGCACCTTCCCACGGTGACTTTCCGTTTACCTCCGTTATCGGTCTAGAGCTTCTGATGAAAATACACTGCGCATACGACTGTGGTATAAGACTGATTTGCCTTCAGCTCACGACTTACATCTACTAAAAGAAACCGTCCATTTCCTGATGGTGGGTGGTAGCGTCACTTCCTAAAATACACAGCAACTGCTTAAACTCACACAGACAGAGCTGCTGTAGGCTGCTGTGACCCTGAAAAACGGAAAGCAAATTTTCCAGACAAGATAAAAACAGAAGTTAAGTAAAATTCTAATGTAGCTTATATGCAAAACAGCCAACACACTCAGACCATTCAGATACTTTGTGCACACCATAGTCACTAAAGGTTTACCATTTGATTCATTCTCATGATTCATAATAGTGTTTAATTTTATTTTAACCCCACATTTTGAAATAAACTAATAATAAACAAGTAAAAAAATACACAAATAAATACAGTTGGTTCAAGTCAAAACAATAAATACATATTACATATTTTACATTTGATGGTTTTCATTAAAATAGCTATGTTTCTTAGACTTTTATTATCAGTTACATCCATCTTGTATTTTTAATTATTGTTTATTGCATTATTTCATATGTGTAATCTTTACGGTGTTTTTTCTTTTGTGCGTATAACACCTTGCACCTTTCATATGTATTAGGATTTACCTCAACTACTTGTAATAAACTTTGAATAGCCATGTGGCTTGCTCTTTATCACCTGCGTCATATTAATAACACAATTATTTTAATGTACTGTGATTTATTAACTAAGAAAGCATCATAACATCTATTTGTTAAACATTCTTACAACGCCATTAGCCAGTAGGGATGTGTCTGTGTTAACATCTTATTATATTTTAAAACGTGCAACTGTTTTAGCATTTAATTACACAGTTAACTTGTGCTGTTATTATAGTGTTTGTAAGTATATGTTAAATATACAAAACTGATTTCTGTAATTCTAACATTATTTCAGTCAATAAAAAATATCATAACAATTACAATCTAAAACTTGAAATGTTGCTAAAATTCTGGCAACCACGGTAGCCTTTTTTTTTTTTTTTTTTACTGTAATTGCCAGCTTTTTTTAAAAGTACCGTTCTAGATGAAAAACAAACACTGTTTGCTAGCTGGTAATACGAGTAGGACTACTGCTTTTCTAACTGGCATATTTTACTCTGTAGGGGCAAACACAGAAATAATGCAGACCATTAAAGTTCCTATTTAAAAGCTTGCTATTAAAGCCATTATTCTACCCACTATTAACTAAAAAAGGAACTAAGACATTGCAGCCTTCGCAGCGTTTCAGGTACATTTGAGTCAGGTTGAAGCAAAATGTTGAAGTGAAACATACATTAATTGTGAGAATAAAGTGGAGATAAATTAGGACACAAAGAGTTTAAACATGCAAGGCAGTATATGTAACTTTTCTTTAACGATTTCTATGACTACAAACTAAATTTCTATGAGTTTTGGACCAGAAACCCTGTCTATCACTCTATGAGGTTTTATTCTCTGGTCTGTTGTACCCTTAAGAGAACAAACATGAACTTCTTCTTTAGTTTGTAATGTAAAAGAAGTACAAGCCACACAGGAAGGATGTTCTTAAATGGACAGTGGACATTTAAATTAACATATCTAAACATCAACAAAGATTTATGTTGGGAAACAAGTTTCATTTACACTTTATTCCAAAAAAACAAAAAACACACTAATAAGCTACTAATCCAGCATTAATCCAACAAACCCAACCCAACAGTTGATGCTATTTGGTGTTTGTTGGCTAACAAGCCAAAAAATCCAAAAAGCGTAGGCAAAAGACAGTATTTCTGACATTTTACTATTTTTTTCAATCATTTTTCTTAGAGCCAAGCTGCAAGATACTATGCAGGCTAATCTTAGCTTGAAATCTAACCTTTTCGGTTACTAAAGCATGTTTTGAAAGCTTTTTAAAAAGGTGTACCACCCATCGTTTTGACAGTTTGTGGAGGTTCAGGCCTTAAGAAATTGGGTCACATACACCTCATAATTCAAACCATGATTTACCTGCCAACTGATGAGAGAGTGAGATAAACCACCTACACATCAGAATGGACAGGCTAAAAGACATTTTTAGGCAAGGCATACAGACGTTTTAACTTCTATTCTGGAAATGTATGGAAATAAGAGCAAATTCACATAGATAATGCCTCATTTGACATTTTAAACATGCTATTGTCTTAATGTTAGATTCATTAACTGAGAAAGAATGGTTATATCTATTAGTTAAACATTTTTTATGTCTTACCTAAAATCAGCCAGTAGAGATATATCATTATTTTAATATATTGTTGAACAGTTTTACATATAATTAGGCAGGGAATATGACAAAGTAAATGTAAAGTGTAGCACATTTTTGTTAGTGTAGAGATATGAATCTGAATTTTGGGGAGACTGTTAAGAGCATGTTTACATACACACAACCTTCATGCACATCTGAATATGGGTCAAATACAGGAAATACTTTGTGTACGTAGACACGTGGTCAGGTTTAAAGACCACAAATGCAGGTATTGGGAGAGGCCCAGCATATTATAAATGATTAGCCTGTCATTTCCGCCAACTAAACCCAAAAGGTCCTCGCTGCAGCCTGTAGCACGATGTTGAGGCAAAATGGGGCTGTCATTCAAGATGGCATATTTAATGTAAAATAAACTCTAATTAGGAGAAATGTAGTTGCGTTTCATTTAAGTGCAGTTTATTCAAACTTTATTTAAGCAATGATGGATTTTGCAATAACGAGTTTGGTATGTAATGTAATGACAATTTACATATTTTGTGTACTATGCAAGAGAAGCCACTGGAGATAATACTGGAGACCTAATGACTTGACATACCAACAATTTGGTTAAGAGAGCACACTCTCTCCTTGTAGCCTACTCCTATCAGACGATGTGTGTGACAGCAACTAATAAAACTTTTAATTGACCTGACTGGGGCATTTATTAGAGAGGTAAAGTCATAATGTGAATTTAATGTTTTATTATTATTATTATTTATTTATTTATTTATTTTGAGGCCGGCGGCAGCGAGTTGTTTTTATAATTTAGCCTTCTCAAATGCCTAAAATAAAATCTATAGAAATACAACAGGCTAAGCATATCACAGAAGCTGAAGCGCGCTCTTCAGGACACAAAGGTGCCATTGTGATCACTTGCACATTATTTATTTATTTATTTAAGTAGAAATAATTTAAACAGGCCATAATTTTTCTCATAAAAGGTAAATGTAATACTTCATTCAGAACTGTAAAGGGTCTACTACTATTTGTGTACATTTACAGTATCAACAACATATTGTACTTTCGTAAAATATATAGGAAAACAGAGGATATGACCACCTCGGTTTTTTGACACACACACACACATATATGTATATACATATATATATAGAAAGCTTTAAATAAATTTAAAATTAAATTAATTAATTGAACAAATGAACAAAGTTAACAATATTGTTATAGCTTTAACATATCTCTTGAAAGTGTGCATAGCACGATTTTTTTTTCTATCTTGCGTAACATTTATTGACTTTGGAGTGCAAAAGACTGATAAATTCATATTTAATGGCATGGCTGGTTCAGTCGACAGAAATAAAGAACACAAGGGCCTATAATTTGCAATGTTTGCGACCGTTTACATACCAAACTCGTTCATGCAAAACCATAGTTGCTTAAATTAAGTTTTAATAAACTGCACTAAAATGTGTATAATCTGTGTAAGCCTATGAAACACATCTACATATCTCCTAATTATAGTTTATTTTACATTAAATACTAGCTTGAATGACGGCTTAAATGACAACTTTCAATCCAATACTGCGCATGCGTGTTAAACATCCAATACGTCCTGGATCTGATTGGCCTGTAGATGGCGCCACAATATCTATACTCGGGAGAAGGGGACAGTGACTGATGAGCAGCCATTGACCAAAAGCAAATTATACATTTTATAAATAAACTTTATTTTATTATTCTCTTCATTCTCTCATGGATGGGGTTTTGGTTCCTTGCCGCTATCGCCTCTGGCTTGCTTAGTTGGGGGCACCTAATTTCTATCGATTTTTGTCGTTTTGATTACAGAGACCTTCTCTACATTTAATAAATAAATAGCCTAGTTTAATCTCGTCATTATACATTACCATCACTCTATTCCCCTATTTGATAATGTTTAGTGCTTTGCTACAATCTGTATTGTTAAAAGCGCTATTTAAATAAAAGTAGTCAAACCCTGCATCCAAATGTGAATACTATTTACACAATCTGCTCTAAATAGTATTGAAAAATGACTACAATTAAGCATCAATAGTGTGCACGTCGTTGTCTGACCTCTGCTGGTGAACACTTGTCATACCTCAAAGAAAACATGGCTGCCAACCAGAGGCTGGAGTGGAGCACCGTGTGCGAGAAATTTCGCCTGGCTCAGGAGCTCTCCGAGATAGAGTCGAGAAAAGACCCCGAGAACAACCCTTTCCGATCGAAATACAAAGCTAGAGATCTGCTGAAGGAAATCCATTGTTCGTTGAAAAAAATTCAAATCGAAGAGGAGGGCGAGGCTGACAATGAAGCAGACTGTGAGTCCAGGCAGACGGTGGATGAAGGACCGGAGAATGAATGTGGGAAGTCGTGTTCCGGAGACTCTCCCGCCGGTGTGCGAACGGCCAGGCTTGCGGTGGTGCAGTACTATCTCGGCGTGAACCACATAGAGACCGAGGAGCTGTCGGCTGGAGAGCAGCATCTGATGAACTGCATGAAACTCATCGACCAGTGCACTACCACACGGGAGAACGTCTCGCTATTCATACAGGCCCGGGTAAAACATACACCGCACACACGAGCTCTTCATCCTAAAAGCTTCGTATGGATTAATACATGTGCGGTATGTCTTGGTGGATGACCTGTGCGCTTTGGTGTGTGATGACATTATGTGTGTGTGTGTGTGTGTGTGTGTGTGTGTGTTTTAACAGAATCAGCTCGGCATTTTGTGGGCGGGAAGAGATGAGATTGAAAAAGCACAAGGATTTCTGGAAATCGCCGAATCTATGTATTTGCTCTACATGAGAGAGGTGTGTGTGGCATGTTTTGTCTAAACTAGTAAACTACCTAACGTTACCTGAAAAACAACGGCATTTTGGACGTCATGTTATGAATTCCGCGTGACGTCGCTGTGACGTCTCCTCAGTATTTTAGCATAGCCTGATAGCTTCCATCTACATCAGTAGTGTCCCAAATGACGCACTGTACACTCATATTCTACCGTCCAGTTTATTCATTTTATAATATTAATTAGAGTGCAACATATTTAGTTTTGTTTTTTTTTTTTTTTTTTAAGTTTTTTTACCTTCAAAGTAATTTCTAAATCATTCTGATGGTACATTGATTTTTTTAATAAGAAGAGGTTTCATAAGCTGTTTCTTACTGGTACAGGTGACCAACTTAAAGGACTAATTCTCCCCAAAAAAATATTTTTCATCAATTACTCAATTTGATATCATTCCTCCTGGATTGTTTTGCTGATGTGCTTATTAGTGTTCATTAAAATATCAGAGTTCATTAAAAACCTATACATTTGTTCAGAAGATGAACTAAGGTCTTAAGGGTTTGGAACAACATGAGAGTGAGTAATTAATGACAGAATTTTCAGAATCAGATTTTATGGGTGAACTAACTGTAGAATAAAACTACACACAGTTCCAGATGATGTTTTGGGCTGACATTTCTTGCCTTTATGCGTATCAGGATGGTCAACCACCTCTGGATCTTCAAGACTTTTTTGTGCTAGAGGGAGAAGAATTATCCCAACAAGAGAAGACAAGAAGGTAATGTCCATCTCTATGATCCTCGATATAAAACATTATTATGCTTCTACGAATGTTTAAACCCCGCTTTTCCCCCACATGTGTCAATAGGTTTGAAATGGCATATACGCACACACTGTATTATCTGGCTCAAGTATACAAGAATCTGCAGCAGTTTGAGAGAGCTGGACAGTACTGTCACAGTACACTACAAAGACAGCTGGAGTACAAGCAGTTTGTGCCGCTTGAGTGGGCCATTAATGCAGCCACATTGTCACAGTACTACATAACCAAGGTATGATGTATATAGTGTGTGTTCCACAGCGGCTCTTCTTTTTGGAAATAGCCATTGGCAAACCTGCTGGAATATGCGTACTGCCACCTACTGCATAACACTGGCATGAAAGCTGATGTAAAATAAAGAACAAGCTCAGGATTGACAATACTAAGCTGTTTTTTTTAATGCTTAACTGGCCCATTCCTAATCCTTGAGATTGGCTTGGGAGATCCCTAATTAAACCTCCATGATTCTGTAGTCAGGGTCATAGTAATTAACTTGTCTCTATTGTCTTTGTATCACAGACACGGTACATGGAGGCTCGTCACTGTTTGGCTGCGGCTAGTGTAATTGCTACTCTTGCAGGAGAAATCCCCTCAGAAGCAGCTGCCAAAGAAAGTGGGTTTCTGTTTGGAGTTTGTCTTTTATGTTTTTGGATATTGTGTGTCTTCCTGCACTTCCATCGCTTTACTGAATGCCATCTGGTGGTTGTTAAATGAAAATAAACTCCCTAATTTATGTCAGTCACAGATGGCCCTAGTTTAACTCGTAGTTAATCTTTTACTGAAAAAGTACTTCTAATAGTATGACTGCAAAACAATGCATTTAACACAGTCTGTCTGTTCACTCATGTTTGTCAGTTGTTTTGGATTTCATCAGATCCTGAGGTTGTACAAACCAACAAACTGATTTTTGTACAACTTTGACCAATGATACAGAACCTCTAACATATAGAGGTGTAGACTGTAAATTAGTTTTGCAGAAAACCCTATGGCAGGGGTAGGCAAGTGTGGTCCTGGAGGGCTGGTGCCCTGCAGAGTTTAAACGGAGAGCTAAACTCCGCAGGACACCGGCCCTCCAGGACCGAAATTGCCTACCCCTTCTCTATGGAAGGTAATACCTGCTAAACCTCTTTGAAATGTTTAAAAAAGTGTTAAAATGCTTCATTTGAAGCATACGATTGATTATAGATTTACAAGTGCAGAGTCAGTATATCAGATAAACTACTATTCAGAAGTCAGTATCATATGTTTTTAAAGGTGCTGTATGTGTTTTTTGACTCTACTGAAGCATAAAAATATCATATGTTTGCAGAATCCCTGAGATAATGGCTGCTGAAAATGTAGTTTTTCCTTTTCTTTAATGTATGTAGGTTTGAAAGTATATAATAAGTTACAATAAATTATGAATATTCCCAAAGGTGACGCAGAATGTGAAAAACGTGAAGAGCTCCTGCAGAAGCGAGCCGAAATTGCCAGATGCTGGATTAAATATTGCCTTAATCTAATGCAAGATGCTAAAAAACTTCTTGAGGTAGCCTTATTTTATAGCCTACATTTTTCTTTTACAGTTTGACTTATTACTTTGACTTGTCTCAGCATTTCCGTTTATCCATAGGATAATATCGGAGAACTAGACTTAGATCGGCAAGACGAACTGAAGAGGGCACGTCGGAACGAAGAGGAAGAAAAAGAGAAGGGAAGAAAAAGCGCCATCCTTTTCGGTTCAAGCGATACCTTTGACTCCATTTGCAGCCTGGAAGAGAAAGTAAGCAGCATGTTTCCACTAGACTTTGAAGAAGCCCGTAGCATCTTTCTGGTGGGTCAAAGCTACGTAGCCCAGGCCAAAGAGTATTTTGCAATGGATGGTCACGTGACGGATCACATCGAGATCTTGCAGGACCATAGCGCTCTATTCAAGGTCCTGGCCTTCTTTGAACAGGATCTGGAACGTCGCTGCAAGATGCACAAACGTCGCGTCGACCTGCTGGAACCAATCTGCAAGGATCTGAATGCTCAATATTATTTGCTAATCTGCCGACAGCTGCAGTTTGAACTTGCAGAGACCTATTATGAGATGATGGACCTGAAGTTGGCTGTAGCTGACAAGCAGGATCAGCCAGATGTGCACACCATAAAGAAGTTCAACCACTTGTGTTCCTCCTCTATGAAGTATTATCAGATGTTCCTCGACTCCATCCGCTCACCAGAGGGAAAGTTTCCTGAAAAGCTCGAGGATGACCTGCTCAGGCCGGCGCTGGTGGCCAAATTCCGCATTGCCAGATTACAGTCCAAGCTTATTTCCAGCAACCTGGCCACCCAACTGGAGAATCTCAGCAACTCACTGGAATCATACAACTTTCTAGTACAATACTGTGAGGAGAACCCAGAAGCCAAGAGCGCTGTCGAAACCGAGCTAGAATTGAGCATTGAGATGGTCTCCCTGCTTCCTCTCAAGATAAACAGAATCAAATCCAAAATCGTCTCTTGTAACTAACAAGCTGTTAAACAGTTTATTTTGGCCAGTAGCATAAATATGAACACACACTACTGCTTGTTCCGCCTCCGGACCTAGATATCAAACTTTCCTAGGACCACCGTGTGAGCAACTCCTTCAGAACCATTTAACACATCTTGTGGACCGATGTAATTGCATGATTTACAGTCACTAATTTATTTTCAGTGTGCAATGTACAATTGTATTTAATGCAGTAAAATGTTTGTCAGATTTTATGACAGGTATGGTTAGCAGACCCAAGATTTAACATACAGCTGTACTAATATTAAAGCATTTTATGCCAATAAACATAAAAAAGCATTGATGTCATTTTTCAATTTGTCTTATTCAGTGAAAACCAAATATTAAAGGAATGGCTCACCCAAAAATCAAAATTAGCTGAAAATGTATTCAAACTCAGCCCATCCATGTAAATATGTTTGTTTCTTCATCATTACATTACATCACTTCATCTACAGGTTCTGAACCCTTTTTTTTTTTTTTGCTTTTGTTAATTTTATAATAAATAAAAAAACAAATAGGTAGAATATTTAAAAAAAAAAAAAAAAAAAAAAAAAGGTTTTACAGTGTGATAAATGTTAATAGAATGTAGTTCAAATAAACTGCTAGATTTAGAGTGCCAATTAAATGTGTAAGAGATTTACTTGACATAAAATTAACATTGACTGAAATGACAAAATATTTGAAATATAAATAAAATGTATCAAATTTGGTTACTAAATATTATCAAAAATGGCAGTAGTATGTCAATAATCAGAAGGCAGCACTGCCACTCAATGATACTAAATAGACAAAATCTAAAAAGCTATATATAAAAACCATACTGCTGATAAACTATGTATAATTAAACAAAGTATACTATAAATATAATACACAGCTAAAGGAATAGTTTACCTAAACATTTTGATTTTTCACATTCAGTCATCAAAAGGTACATGTTTGTACCATAGGGTACATTTTGGTACCTTGAAGGTACATATTAGTACTTAAAGTGTACATATTTTAACCTATTAGGTACAAAAGTGTACCTTTTGGAAGGATACCACCCCGGTGACAGCTTTTGTACCTTCTGAGAGTGCAAAGGAAGTGATGTAATGTTTAATTTCTCCAAATCTGTGCTGATGAAAAAACATACTGACTTTTAATTTTTAGGTAAACTATTCCTTTAATTGTGAATTTCCATTTGCACACACAAACAAACACACATGAATGTGCAGCCATTATACTGGTAGATTATCTGGCTGAGTGCAAAGAGGAAAGTACCAGAGACTACAGTGCCTGTCATGTTAATTTGATTTAATTGAGTTAATGTACCATTAAGAACATTTAAGCAGGAAGCTTGATGTACATTCTTTCTTCGTAAAGGATGTGGTTCATATTGTACAAGATGGATCGCAGATTAGAACAGCATTCATAATATGAGTTGATTTCACAGTAAACTGTGCAACTAACGGCTGTTTTCAACAGACAGTTAAACTATATGTAATGAGCGGTTCACCCGCAAAGAGTTTCCTTCTCTAAATACTTCAGTAAAACCATTCTAGTGCTTCTCTTTATTGGTATGCTAAAGGCCTATTTGTTGTACATTTATTTGATAAACAACTATTACCAAAATAAATACCTGGACCATAGGTTATATGTCACATTTTACTCGAACAGTAAATTTGGTATCAACTAGAGTCTGGAATATGAGTCTCGCTGCATTATTACTCTCAGGTTCACAAATTATAATACAGTAAAATTCAGTTCAGTAGCCTTTCAGTTTCAGTGTGATCATTGTTAGATTAGGGTAAACCTATATCAGAGTAACTCTAAGGAAGAGAAAATGCAGACATGCAGGTTTTTTCCCAGAGGAAATAGCATTACGTGTTTTAGTCAAGTCTCTGCAAGGAGCAAATATGACTTGCTCAGAGGAAGCTCAACCAAAACCGAAATTACACGCTCCTGTTCTTGAGATACAGCATCTGATCATTATACTTGAAATATGTGTAAATGTCCTGTGTCTGTGTGTTTGGGACAATCTTCTTCAGCCTAAGAGACTGACAAACAAACTTCAGACACCGAACCTAGCCAAGAGTTAAGTATACAGTTCGACAAATACCAAACTCAGTGTACATTCCATCTCAATGCCATTTAAAACATGGAGGATTGTTTAGAAACATTTCAAGACATCTTCTTATACAACTGTGCCTTTAAGTTTTAGGGCCTTGTCAGGTCATTTCTTTTGTATTCAATGCTGTACATTAAGCCCAAATTTGTGTTCTTAAAGTAATCTTGACTAAAAAAGTGATTAGTTCCTACAATATGGCCAGATTAGCAATGTGAACAGAAACATAAACTCCACAGCGCTTAGAATAATGCATACGACTGAATTTCCCACACTTTCCTTTTGCATATGCATGTAATGGAAAACTCCTCTTTGTCTTGCCATTCTATGTGCTAATAAAAGGAGAAACCTTGTCATTTCCTGTGTGCGCAAAACCGCTTCCTGCAGGTTATGACAGCTTTGTATCGATTGTGTTGACACATTACTGTGCACGCTAATGCTACTACTGTTGTATATGTTGTATGTTCAATGTACTACATATTCATCCCTCTTCAAAAGACAAACATTTTTGTTGCGTACATCCCATTTCTTGTCAGTGGTTTACTGTATCAGCATAAGACACAGTATAAGTAATACACTCTGAGTTTGTTAAAAATGCCATTGTCGTGTTGTTAGTGCTGTAGAATTTGGCATTCATGTTATTTAATATCTAGTGGGAATGACATCAACTCATTCCCACAGAAGGGTTACATCTTTGTTCTGGAAATAACCTGAAACTAAATTTATGGGTGATTCTGCAGAATTGTATCTCATTAATCATGGGCTGAGTGTTAATATTGCTCAACATCTCTGCCAAGTTGCTACAGCAAAATGTAAATACGGTGGTTCTGGTTTAAAAACGTGTATTTTTAACTGATAGTGTGCATGATATGGGGCAATGGATGTTACAGCAGAATGTTTGCAGCATTTGTTGCTCAAGTTGCACCTGACACAATAGTGATTTATAATGGACTACAGATTTTTTTTTAAAAAAATCACCAAATTTCACATTTAATAAATATAGACCTTAAAAAAAATCTTTGCACTGACATCACTTCCATTATAAAACATTCGACATTCATTTCATCGTCTAGTAGCCTTTCTTGTCACTCAATTTCAGTTCTCCAGTACCACCTTCATTAGTATATTTTTGTTTAGTTTTAATCTGACTTGTTTTGTCCTTCATGCTGTGTATTTTTAAAACGACGGTTGGATTCGTTTTGTGTATTAGTAGGCTATTACTCGGTGTTTTTAGGATTGAGTGTTGAGAAACCTTGCCAAACCGAGCTGCTTTCAGGAAACAATGACGCACACAGGGGCAGGGTTTTGAACATAGTAGTGAACTGGGAAAAGTTCTTGTCTGACGATCATTTGAAGACATTTTCTTTCGCATCTCCTGCTTGACAGAGACAATAGAATGAGATTTTACTACATAATAACTTTGGCACTGGCAATGATATGCCTTTTAGGGGACAGAGGACTGGGTAAGTTTATTATTTACGCATTTTAAGATAAAAGGATCAAATACATGATAAACTTCTTTTACGCAAGGGTTTCTGGTTTTAGAAACTGCGTGTCTTCACGTAAAGATCAAAAGAAATCATTATACAATATTGTAATAAACCAAAATACAATTAAGTAAGCTTATTTTCATCACCAGTAGGTTAGTTGACTTTTAAATGATCCATTATACTGGAAAAAAATCAATCCAGTTTTGTTATGTTTGACATAACAATTATGCTTGACACATTACATGACGTTATTTTTTGCGCTTTTAATTTGTTAAAAAAAAAAAGCAAAAAGTAATCTAAATAGGCTAATTTTCTTACTTTATTTCACTTTATCAATAGTGCCATTTATTAGTAGCTTAATTAGCCTAGTATTTTTTTTTTTTTTTAATAAATAGTGAAATAATAAATTTAGACAACTTATCTTTAAATAGCCTACTTTTGAGAAGAAATATATATTGTAACTTATAGCGCATATGCCTGTTGCCGATTAAAACATTTAAGTTCAAGTTTCAACAGAAGAGATGCCTGCTGGTCGATATATGTGGTTTTGATTCACTAGAAAGAGCCGAGTCATTACAATCATACGTTCGGATTTCGGAATACCCTGCAACGTGAAGCATGCTGTTGATTCACTAAAAAGAACCGACTTCTTCGAATCGTTCGTTTGTGAATCAGACTACACTGATCACTTCTGTAGCGGTGTTATTGCGACGCTGGAAAGTAGTGCGGATAATAGTTTCAAATGGCACTATAAAATTGGAAAAAATGTCATATAGGCCTACCACGAAAGTTATATATTACACAATAATCATACACAAACAAACCAACAATAAATTAATAACACATAAGATAAAAGCTCCATAATACATGAAACACTTAAACTTACATGCAATTTGTGCTTTCAAAGTAAAATATATGCTATATAGTAAAAATACAAGATATTTCAGTAATCTGGCCAGTTTAGTAATACAAATGAAATAATTCCTAAGGAGTTTGAGTATGATATTAGTCTGACAAGCCTCTCATCTGTCCCGTCCAGGAGCCCCAGGCAAAGGCAGGTACATCTGGGTGAAATGCAGTCCGAATGCTAAGAAAGCAAACTGTATAAAACAAATGGGCCCAGAGATGCCCCTATCAGGGCAAAGCTCTCGACTTCCGCCTTCTGCTGCAAAACAAATGTAAGTTACCTCTTTATTCATATTCCGATTTTATTGAGAATTAGAACTGCATTATATATATTGTGTTCATTTTAAAACCAGAATCTGTTAAATTATTTCTTTGACGTATTTATTTTTAGATAAAACTATCAGGACGAATACATTTCACTAGGCCTACTACAAATGAATAGTAGCCATAATTTAATAACACAGCACAAATCATATCATCACTATCCCTGCTGTCAAAATGTAAAATATCTTATCTTATTGTGTAATTCCTCAATAAACAATCCTGATTAAGGTTTGGACGTCAGGGGTTGTGTTACAGTTTAATCATCCATCAATATTGTTGTAATAAATTCAATATCTTCAAGATTTTACTCATATAGGGCTTTTAAAGAAAACCTTAAGTGTTAAAGTAACAACCAGCACGTAAACAAATGCATCTGAAAAACAGAAAATGTTTTGAGAGGTTTTTTTCACCTATGAACTGACTGCTTTCTTATTAAGCATCATATAAAAAAAACGGAGGTTAGTTAATAAAATGCTGAAGTTGTGGAACATCACAGGCATTTCCCAACTCACTCTTGTGTTGTGACATTGTGAAGCCTGACCACATGATTCAAATCTCTGTTATCGTTTTCCTGGCACTGCAGATTATTTCTGCTCAAAGTAGACTATATCTTTTCTTGGAAATATAAATAACTGTAAGGCTTTAAAGATGTATTCTGCAAGGTTTTATAATACCAAATATACATTTCTAGTGCTCGTTCCTGCAAGTATTGTTGTGTATTATATGACTAGAGCACTTAAATGTCATCTGCCAATGAAACAATATGTGAATATGTGTCCTATGGAGATCAATGTAACATCAATGTATTTTTGATTACTTCAAATCGCATCTTCAGATTGTGTTTTATCTACTCAGCATTTGAATCTGCTGATGAACTTCCTTCCACACATCAATCACATTGACGTCACAGCTGTAAAATGTCCATGATCGTCATAGCCAGAAAACATAATATCTCACAGATTAGAAAACAATATAGAATATTTCTCAGTGAATTAAAGGGATAGTTCTCCCAAAAATGAAGACTTTGTCCTTATTTACTCGCGCTCATGTTGTACCTATTTTGTTAAATTATATTGATTCATTAATTTTGAACACAAAGGAAGATGCTTATGTTGGCGAACAGTCTCTGGTTCTCATTGACTTCCATATTACGAAAGACAATGGCTACCAGCAACTGTTAAGTTTCTTCAAAATATCTTCTTTTGTTCAGAAGATGAAAGATATTCATACAGGTTGGTAAAAACTTGAGGGTGAATAAACGACAGATATGTCTTTTCTTGTGTGAGCTGTCCCTTAAATGCTCATGCCGTGGTTAACTGTTACATTCCCCAGTATCTTTATTATACTAAAGTATAGGTACTCTAAAACATTGTGCTTGTTACAACGAATATGCATTTTTATTTAGATATTCCATTTTCTTCTTTAATCTAAAGTGGTGAGGTCATTGAGATGGTTAAGAAATGGGCTCCATGTTCTCCACAAAAAAACAGGAAGGGCTGAGAGGATGTTGGAGCTCTGTTGAATGACTTTGTGCTTTGTTTCTAACAGATTCCCTGTTAGCACAGAGGAAGCCACTCCTGAGATGGAGGAGCAGTCAGGAGAGGGTTCAGGTAACTCAGACGCCTTCGCTCCTTTTATCATGGATCAGAAGTCAATAAAACATACAGAACAAGAAGTCAACCAAATTGAAGAGGAGGGGTCGACTGAGTTCAGTGGAGACAGTGTTCCACCTCAGAAAAAAGCATTGCTTTCTGAAAAGATTTTGACAGAAGAAGACATTATTGCATAAAGTGTTACATTAGATATCTTGAGCTTTTCCTTTCTTTATTTTTTTTTTATTTCTTTTTTTTTTTTTTGTACAGTGTGAACCATAAGGGATGCTGCTTTGGTCACAGATATAATTAAAACATATTCTTTAAGCTGTGACATGCTCTGCAAATGTATTGTATTCCAGTTTGCATTGTAACAATCTAAACTTTTATATTATTATTATTATTATTATTACTCTTAATGCCCAATGTGACCTTTGATCTGTATTAAAACAATAATTTAAATTTATTTAGAATGGAAATATTGCTAAATTCAACATAGGCAAGTTAAAGAAAGTGTTTGGATAGCAAGAAGTACATTTTGTAAAACAAATATTTTTTGCCATATTGTATTTGTAATATATTCTGAACTTTCAAAAAAAAAAAAAAAAGGTTTTGAACTATAAAGCATTCGTCTCTTATTTTTAGCACTTTACACCAGAAAAAAAGAACTGAACTGAGGAGGAATGAACTGTATTGAAGAAATGTTCTAAATATGAGATGAGGTCAGCTGTTCAGGCTTCCTGTTTTACCAGAAGTGTATTATCACACTTTGGCTGACTCTATCTTGTGTGTTTCCGGACTCACATTTCATGACCCGTTTCTCAGCATCTAGAGTACAGACATAAAGTTTAGAATCATTCTGTATGTAGAGCAACACTATACAATTGTATTGTAACCTGTTAACTGTCACTGGCCGGTGAGCCTGTTCATATTTGATCACTGTTTTGCAGAAAACGTTATGTAGTGACAACAATTTATTAATTTGTAGCGAGAAGGTATACTCAAAAAAATGATTCACCAATACTGTTCACTTGATTGAAAAAAAATATATATTTTCATTTAAAACATGTTTGGTTCCCTATTTACACAACTGCATTGTGCTAAACTGACTTGAAACTGTTTTGTTTTGTTTCAACTCAATATTTTCATTTTGAAAGAACACAAATGATTTTAATTATGTAACTAGGAAGTGAATTTCCCCTTCCCATCATGCATTGCACAGGGCAGGATAAGGATAGTAAATCTTAAAATAAAATATTATTTTAGGAATTTTTATTAAGATGATAAAACTGGGAGACTTGTAAATGTTTAATGCTATATTTTATGTTTGTATTTAAAAGACCTTCTGCTATGTTAGTGTTTTTGGAGGTTGCCATTGTGGTAAAGTGTAGAGCATATGCTTAGGGACCTGCTAAAACAAAGTTATTATAATAGTAATAATAATAATAATACTTTGGGCATGTCATGGATGTATCAAAACCATCTTATGTTATGCATAACAAGTTAGCCAATTTCTAAAGTTAAGTAAATTAAACATATCTTTTTTTATCTTTTGAGTGTAGTCTTCCTATTCATTTATTTCTCAGTTAAATGTTTTACTTTGAGTTCAACAAGCATAAAATGTAGCATTTTCATTAAAACTTTATTTGATCAAATTGAGTTGACCCACATCAATTAAATTTAATCGCATTCGTTATTTTTTTTTAGTTGGGGCTACACATATTTATTGGATGGAAATCCTGCCTTCAATTAAATTGAGTTCATTCAATGAATAATTTTTTGCAAATAAATCATGAGTACAATAGGAGTTGTGGCATTTGTTATGAAAAGCAAACAAACACACTTATAATCAGTTTTTATGTTCATAATCCAAAAAACTAAATATATTTTCTAGTATTTGTCTAAATTATTGAGAATGTAATTAAAAATTACATAATTTTTATAATTAAAATGTAATGGTTGATGTAGTCTTCATAAGTTGATACATGAATCATACTTTGTTTTTGTCTTTTTTTTTCACTTTTTCTTGGAGGTTTTTTTATCAGCACTCTACTTGATGTGTCTGATAAAGGCTTCTGTATTACTGAAAAGTTGCAAATAGTTATATAAAGTACAATTGAATGAATAGTTATATATAGCAGTAATAGTGGTTGTTTCAGTATAATTGTGTATTATTGGATATGTTATATCTTGAGCAATGTTTTGAATTTTAAAAAAGCATATCAATCTGTGTTGTGGTGTGAGGTCAAGTGGGACCCACGTTTCTTTTAGGAATAAAAAAAATATCGCCTAGTGGCCTTTGTTGGAATAGCAGCTCACAAAAATATGTGATATCAGTCTCAAATTTGGAACACAGCTTCTTTAGATCTATGGTTTCATTTCATATAATTTTTAGGGTAAACCAAAGTTTCATAAATATTATTTAATTAAAATCTAAAATTTGATTGCAATACTTTGCTATTACAATAAACTTAAACAGCTATAACTTTTTATTTTTATTTTTTTAAACTCCAGACACCTGTGCAAGAAACTTCAATGTATCTTCTTTAAAACATTCGACATTACCTTTGCAGGCCTACGCTCGAAATAGGGCATACAGTTACCAGGTTAAAGGAGCAAGTGTGCAAATTCAAAAGTAAGCCATGTGGTTGAGATGATACACCGCCTTCAGAAACCATTTACACCCTAACAGAAAGTACATTTTACTTTCTGTTAGATCTACACCAACACAGTAAAATATGTTTTAGATTCAACACTTGCAACTTTTCAGAAGCAAAAGGAGATTTTCTTTTGGATTTAAAGCTGGATTTTCATCCATTTCACAAGGCTACTGAACTCCAGATGTGACTTTATCAGAACTGGCAGCCACTCTCCCAAGAACCAAAGAGATCAGTATGTACAGTTTCTCCATTAGTGTTGCGTGGCTGGCCTTTTCCTCAACTCTGACCATCTCTTCATTTGAATAGCTGGCCTGATATCAGAAGAAGGTTGTGTTGTGCAGCGTTTCATCTGTTGTGTAACAAGTGATTTCACAGCTTCAGACGGCATTTAGGGAAAGTTTTGTTTTTGTTGTTTCTAATATAATTCTGAAACCTCTTGAAAGTGTTTGAGTTTAATTAAACGTTCATTTTTGTTTGTTTATTTGTAACACAACATACAGCCTACAAAAGAAAAAAATCGTGCTTTTATATATATTACTTTGCAACAAAGTCTGAAAACATGCATGTTTCTCAGAGCAAGATTAAAGGTTTTTGTGACCAACAGTGGGGTCAATTTACTGGAATACATTCAACAGTTTTGTTTAAGCAACAAAGTAAAAAAAAAAACTAAAGCAATGAATGAAATTAGTTAAATTGAATTAATTGAAATTGAGGCAAAAATGCCAATGGTGGAATATACAAAATTATCATAAAATTGTCTTGACCACCAGAAACTGTACTTAGAAAATTTTATTCAGTTATTAAAATAATAACAACAGGCACAAATAGAGTACAAAATAATGCTGAAAAAACTGTTACTAACATGGACAAATTCTAACGTTTTAATATTATAACATGAATAGGCTGTGTAACTGTGAATAATTACGAATTAACATACTACTAATAATAATAATAATTGTTTATTTTACACAAAATATGTTTAAGGTTATACGATTTTTTATTTATTTATTTTTGAAGTTATTCAGTAGTATGGTTAATCTAAAAAAAAAAATAAATAAATAAATAAATAAATAAAAAACTTTTATTTTGAAGTTCGCTGGTATGGTTGATGTTTCAGCGTCACTCGCTGTGTTCCCGTCGGTCCCAGTCCGTTCAGCTCAGAGGAACAGGGATCCAGCGGAAGCTGTACTGAGGAGGACTGTGTTCAAGCTAAAGCTACGGAGCTGAAATGGTGAGTGTTAATTCAGACTGCAATTAAGGGTAGAAATGCTTGCATTTGATACACCTCTTGCCTTATTCCCTCTGGACTAAAAGCCCACGATCCTAGCAAACATGTTGCAGTGTATCCCGTCTGAAGTAGGCCATGGGAGTCGTGAAGGATTGGGTGGGGAGGCTGCTCATTATCAGTCAGCGATAAACACTGATAAAACACCGTCAACGGACTCCAGTGGCTTTACAGTTTAACTCCAATGAAGCGTTTGTACATTCTGGGCATGTTTAAAAAAACTTGCATCCACGCAAGTACCCCAGGACCTTTAAAAACAGCTGTGAAGCTGAAGGTTGAATCCAGACTAGATACCGAGCTCCTGATGTTTTTCACTAATTTGCAGTTAGTTTTTATAAGTTAACCGTTTTCCAAATGTTTCACAGCGCTTCCTCCTCTGTCCGTGTGGATATTGAGTAATGCAATGCACATGATACTTAAAGGTTTTCGCACTGCGTCAGCATTTCCCTGTAGTGGCAGTGTTGTTTATTTAGCTATTCTATTATAGATGTGATTATATTTGTATTGAGACAGATTGAACCGCTAATACCAACAGAGGTTAATGGACGTGTAAAATTGAGAAGTAATGTCGCTTTATGTGTGATGCTTTAAGGCTGAGGTCTGATGTCTTGACCCAGTTGTGATGTAGGAGCACACATTTGTCACCCCTAATAAAAGTTGTGTCAAAGTGTCCAGAATCCTGGATCCTTCAAAAAATGTAAAATAGACTGTTTTATAGTGCTGCTACACTTCACACAATGATGGACACATGTCTGAAACTCGTACAAAGTATTTGCAACCTGTTACCAAAAACTGGGATATGACAAAAGAATCTAGATTTTCTGTATTCCCACATTGAGTGTGGCTTTTTTTCAGCTTTTTTTCTTAATCTAACATTTTTCCTTTAATTACACAAGACATCCACTACATTCAGGCATCTTTAGAACAAGAAAAATGAGGTGACATTATATAAAGAAATTATAATTTAAGGATCATAGTGCAGCTACCAAAACAATGTTTATTTAATAATTTTAAAATTTAGTTACATTTTCTTTTAGATATTTTAATAAGCAAATGTCTGTTATACTGAATGATGATGGACTACTATTTCACACATATTTTGCCATTTTATTTTGACAAGTTATCTGAAGACGCACTAGTTGCGCTTAATATGCTTTATAGGCTTATTAGATCACTGTTGTAAATTTAATTTGATGCGGAAACCAAAACGGGACCAGATAGATCCAGATGTGAAATGAAATGAAAATTCACCTTGTCTGTTTTTTAGTTGCGTGGTATAGATATTTTTGGGAATTGTTTATACAGTCATAACTCAATCCTCTAAGTAAATTTCAGACTTCTCTCTGATGAAATATGCCAGACTTATCCAATTAGTTTGATTTGACAATATGGAGGACAAGATTTGTCACTACCTGGGTTTTCATCACAACTTCAATAATTTAATATTATACACACAGACATACACAAATAGAATGTAATTGTAGCCTAAATTAAGCCGTTTTTCACCAAAGACTAAAGATAAAAATATTGAATGATTTGTTTAATCTTTTAAGCATGGTTAACAAGGTGAATTGAAAAATACATTTTCATTCTTTCAGAGTTTTCTTGGAGGTCTGTTCGGTCCATTGTGTGAAATCGATGTTATTCTGAACGATGCTGAAAGCAGAAAAACAGCCGAGCTGAAGACTGAGGAGGGGAAATTGGAGAAGCACTATCTGTTTTATGATGGAGAATCAGTTTCAGGAAAGGTGAGAGAGTAGACATCTCCTGTGGGTCTCTTTCCTTGAGTCTCTTAATTTCAAAGACAACTGACAGGTGTTGTGTTCTGTCACCCCAAGGTGAATATCAATGTGAAACAAACAGGCAAACGGCTTGAACATCAGGGAATTCGCATTGAGTTTGTAGGACAAATCGGTGAGTTAACTCTACACATTCGCTTATTTTCTTTTCTGAAGGCATTAATGCAGTAAAGCAGCTTCAGTATGGCTGTTCTACTGCGCTCAGAGCTTAGGAGAGCATGTGGTTGTCACATGGACTGCTCTACACATTTCTGTGAGAGAGGCATCGGTTGCGGTGACCCAGTTGAATTCATTATTCAAGGTCTTTTATTTCCCGCGCTGCCAAAAAGATTTTTCAAAGCTGTAAATGAAACAAAGGTTATTAGAAATTTTACTATATATATATATATTTTTTTTTTGTTCTACAAAACTTTGTGTTTGTGTTTTTTTTTTGTGTGTGTCTAGCCACTGCATAAAAAATGTTTGTGTGTGTGTGTTTTCCTTCATGCAGAGCTCTTCAGTGATAAAAGCAATACTCATGAGTTTGTAAACCTTGTGAAGGAGCTCGCTCTGCCCGGAGAGCTGACACAGAACCGCAGCTATGACTTTGAGTTCATGCAGGTGGAAAAGCCGTATGAGTCTTATGTTGGAGCGAATGTGCGATTGAGGTTAGTGAAGACTTTGTAGATTTTTTTTTTTTTTAATGATCCTGGCTGAGCATTAATTAGAAAAATGATAGTATTTGACTTGTAACTGCTGCTTTAACACACAGTTATCCTTTACAATTCTTCCTGGCTTTAATTTAAACTTTCTTTTTTAAATGATTTTTGAAGTCAGACAAGGTGCTTTTTATGTTTCTGTAGGTATTTCCTTAAAGTCACAATTGTGAGGAGACTGTCTGATTTGGTAAAGGAGTATGACCTCATTGTGCATCAGCTGGCGACCTACCCTGATGTCAACAACTCTATCAAAATGGAAGTGGGCATTGAAGACTGCCTACATATAGAGTTTGAATACAATAAATCTAAGTAAGTGCACTTAGAAGTTTACTGTCAGCTGCTGAGTAATTCTAAGTATGTATGCATTGGTTGGTTTCAATTTATTAGTCTAGTTTGAGCTAACAGACATCTTCTTGCCTATCAGGTATCACCTCAAAGATGTAATTGTGGGCAAAATCTACTTCTTACTTGTACGGATTAAAATCCAACACATGGAGCTTCAGTTGATCAAGAAAGAAATGACAGGAATTGGTATGATCTCCTTTTTTGTTAAGCTTTATATACGTATTTGTCCATGTGATTTAACAATGACTGTTAAAAGTTTATTATTAAAGGACATTTATTGTATTTTTATTTATTTTAAATAGGATTTCTTTATATACTCGACTGTTTAAAAGTTTGGGGGTTTGTAAAATGTTTTTTTTAAATAGTTTAAACATTTAAAACAGTAAAACAATATTATAAAAGCAGTAAGTATTACATTTTACAAAAACATTTTTTATATACATTTTAAAATGTAATTTATTCCTATGAGGCTGAATTATTAGAGGCCCGTGTCACATGATCCACCAGAAATCATTCTAATATGCTGATTTTTAGTGTTTTATAAATTACATTTATATTCTTATTAATGTTGAAAATGGTTGTGTTGCTTAATATTTTTGTGGAAACAAGGGTGTCAGGATTCTTTGAATAGAAAGTGCAAAAGAGCAACATTTATTTTAAATATAAATCTTTAATATATAATCACATATGTAATGTTGAAATTTAATTAAAAAAAAATATTACAAATTTGCCCCCACATTTTTTAACTATGGTATGTTTGTAATTTATTACAAATAATATATACAATTTATTACATCACTTTTGTACACTTAAAATTCATTAGTTTCTCATTCGGTGTGTGATTTATGACTTGCATCATGTCACATGCCTTTCTAGGGCCAAGCACAACTACTGAGACAGAGACTGTGGCCAAATATGAGATTATGGATGGAGCACCAGTGAAAGGTGAGCAGCTGCTCAACACATTTTTCTGTATAATTTTGTAATGACGTACAAAGACTACTACAGAAGAGCACACATGCCTGGTAGAAGAAAAATAATGGGCCTCATTCATGAAACACGAACAGAACAAATTTCTGTGTAAACCTTTCGTTAAAGCTTTCCTCCATGAATCATCGCATTCAGTTCTAGTAAAATAAACTAAATTGCCAGTTTCAATACTGACTTTTGCTCTATGTTGAACTAAGCATTTATTTTCAGGTGAATCCATTCCTATTCGCCTTTTCCTGGCTGGTTATGACCTTACACCCACAATGAGAGATGTAAACAAGAAATTCTCTGTGAGGTACTTTTTGAACTTGGTGCTTGTGGATGAAGAAGATAGGAGATACTTCAAACAGCAGGTCCAGTAGTACAAATTGAATTTTGACCTGTAACATTTTATATAAAAATTCTCAATTTCAGTGTCTGTCTGTCCAGCGAGATGAATAGAATGATGCTTTTTTTTTTTTTACTTTTTTGTAGGAAATAGTTTTGTGGAGGAAGGCACCCGAGAAAATGAGGAAACGGAACTTCCATCAGCGCTACGAGTCACCTGAGCCTCGGCCGAGTCTTTCTGCTGAGCAGCCCGAAATGTGAGCGGGGTCTGGAGAGCAATCAGCTGGAGACACGCGTACCTCTCAGTGACCAGTCGCAGGAGAGGAGAACATCTTCCACCGAACATACATGCAGATCGCTGTTCACATGGTCACCCCTCAAAGCTTATGGTGATAAACTGTGCCTGATTTGGCTCTGTCCTCCCTGCCGTCAACAGCAAGCAATCTGTTAGTATACAAGGACACTTTTTAGAAAGCACTGGAAACAATAATGTAAGTAATATAGCACATCTTGAAGGTTGCACGCCTCCCTAGACGAAGAAATGTTTTTAAAAGTGCACTCACTGGTATCCTCTATGCTCCTCAGCGTAGAGCGGAAACACATAGACCTAAACGCATTTTAAAGAGCTTCCTCATGCATGCTAGCTGGTGAATCTGAGTTCATAATAACAGTTAATAAAGAAAAAAAAGGTCAAGAAATGTAACGGCACCCAGTCACACTGTATTTGCAATCCACTTAAACATTGTAAAACATTTCTATTTAACTTATTTAGTCATCTTCTCTTTTTTTGTTGTTTGTTTGTTCGTTCTTTAAATACTCTTTATGTTCAATGCATTCTTTCTTTGGAAATAAAAATATGTCTATATATAAAATATTTAAAGAGGTTTTGGACTAGAAGCTTTATAAAACTAGGGCAGTTTGTGTAATTATATTGGGCACATGTATTCAGCTTGTCAGCCCAGTTTTGGATAACACACTGGCTTAGTAGTAAAAGAGGGCCACTTAGTTTTGTGATCCTGATCATTTTTGTGAATTTCTGAGATGATCCGTTGCTTTTGATGGCTAAATATCATCTCTGCTGTGATTACATTTCATACTGTCTAAATTGTTAGACACCCCAGAGAAATGATGGAATTTTGTTGTATCCTTTGCATGTCATCCTGCTATTATGTTTTCTATTGTAAGGGGATGTTAACAATTTTTCATTGTTGCAGATGTGCTCCTGCATATTTTAAGTGGTTTGTGGATTAATTATTTAGAACCTTTTTCATTTTGAAACGGTTTTTGATTTCACTCTACAACAAATGTTTCTTTTTTTTTTTTTTTAACTTGCACTACATTACTTAAGGAAATGTCTGTGTACAAAGCCATTGAGTGCCCCAGTGAAAAAGACATAAGAGTGTTTGGAGAGATGATTGAATAGTTGTGCTACAGCAACTGAGTCATTTGTACATCTTGAAAAATTGTACATATCCAGCCATAGTTTTGTTTACCTGCTGATGTCAAATAAAAATGCAAGTTTATACTTACAGATATACTTTTTCTGTTTATTATTATTATTACTACAAGTATTACTGTTATTATTAAGAGGTGCTAAATCCAGCTTTCGATTTATACACGAGATGACGGGACGAATTTCGCGGGAAATTCTGTATACGTGATTCACACTCAATCATATCAATAGCAAAGTCATGGTAAAATTATTTTTCCGGTTTAAGTCTAATGCTAAATATTTCAAGTAGATAGTATAGTGATATTGGATCTCATAATTGAAGCTTTGGTGAAATTTGATTTGTGAGTAAATTAGTCCTTTGTTTTAAATTACGTTAAGTCAAACCAGTTCACACGGGTCTGCATACAAAGGTCATGGAAATGTATTGATCGAAATGAGTTCGAAACCAGTCTACTTGAAATTAAATCTGAAAAGACAGCAAGTGGCAAGTTTTCATCAATTGTACCTAATTGTACATTCAAACGAGTGAGTTTCGTTAGCGATGAAATCAGCAGTCCAGGTTACAACTGTTTGTACCACATGTACCACATGTCATCCCTGCTCCAAGTAGTTTCCGTATGTGCCACTTTCAAAATATTATTAGCCTTCACGATTTCACATGTTATAGCGAATGTATTTTCTTTTTATCACGGTCTATAATACACGATATACCTGTGCACTAAATATTTCTAAACTTTAACCTTAACAACTTACTCGATAGTGAAATAAAAAACAGGCATTATTTCGGGCAGCACAAAATCTCGGGTCCTCCTGCACGTTGTCACTGAGAGGAACTTGACCTCCTTGTCATCATAGGTGCTGGTACTGTTGCTGTAACCAAACAGAGTTTATTAACATGAAGTTCATACTATAAATTGTGCGACAGTGACTATTTATTTTTATTGTTCTGTTCAACCAACTGCAATCGATTAATGCAAGCTAAAAATGTCGGTAAATCGCTGTGTTTACTTACTGTCGCGCTCTCACATCAGATACCGGGTGTGTGCTAGCACTGCTGCTGTAGCAAACAACACTACATTGCATCCGACAAGAAGGACATTAGAAAAATTATCAAGTAGATATTCATCTTCAAACAGTTCATCAAGACCCCTGGACACATCCCTATTTGTGCCGCTCACCGTCAAAAGCGATGAAATCGCAGACGGGGCAATAGGCGAGGAGTTGACCCAACCGCTGGACAAAAGTAAAGACAGTGTTTATTAATCTTATGGTCATCATCATAAAATCGGTTTATAGATATTACTCACTTTAAGTCCTAAGCATTCATATTTTCAACTAAATGTATCTTTAATATACCTCATTCGACATATTTATATAAATATATAGAGTTGGCCATGCTGAGGAAATTGGGTCACTCGATTCAGTTAACTATTGTCAGAAATACACCGATTGTTATTATTTTAATCCTTTTAAACAGGTGAACTTCTCAAGGTCCTGAATAGATTCTACAAAAGAAAAGAGATGCAAAAACTGGCTGCTGACCAAGGGCTTGATGGTAAGAATCATGGACCCATTGCTACTATATGATTTTACATAATTTACATAGTATTTGTCAACCACACCCATCACATCATGCTATTATAACAACATGCCCATCTAAAAACTATGCACATAGAAGTATGTCAGGAATACTACTGTATTTTGTTTGTTGCAAAGCGTTATTGTGATCGGTTTATATTTGTTCTTCAACAGCTCGTCTCTTTCATCAAGCATTTGTCAGTTTTAGGAAATATGTGCTGGAAATGAACTCCCTAAATGCTGACTTGCATATTATTCTTAGTGACATCTGTTGTGGAGCTGGTGAGTATTTACCTAAGATATACTAAATGACCATATCCATCTATCATTTTTTCCAAATCTATAAATGTAGATGTCCTTTCCTCGTTTCAGGTCACATAGATGACATTTTCCCATACTTTATGAGACATGCCAAACAGATTTTTCCAATGTTGGACTGTATGGATGATTTACGCAAGATCAGTGACTTACGGGTCCCAGCAAACTGGTACCAAGAGTTTAATCTACAGATTTTATCTGCATTTAAAAAAAACAATTTGACCAATACTATGAATTAGTCATTACACTTGTTTTTTTACTAATACAATCTTCTGAATATAATAAATGTGTGTTACAGGTATCCAGAGGCCAGGGCTATTCAAAGAAAGATTGTTTTTCACGCAGGACCCACCAACAGCGGTAAGACCTATCATGCCATTCAGAGATTCCTCGCAGCCAAGTCTGGGGTTTACTGTGGACCACTAAAGCTGCTGGCCCATGAAATCTATGAGAAGAGTAATGACGCAGTGAGTTTCATTGTTCAGAATAGGTTATTTTGTTTTTTTTTAATGGAATTACACAGTAGTTGTGAATGTTAGAGCCACTATGTATGGTTTCCTATTAGGGCGTGCCATGTGATCTGGTCACAGGAGAAGAGAGAATACTTGTTGATCCAGAAGGAAGGCCGTCTGGCCACATTGCCTCTACCATAGAGATGTGCAGTGTCACAACACCATGTGAGTATAGAGAACAGTATGCCATACCTGGGTTTATTTTGAATGCTGATAGTAATCCCATACAGTGTAATAAAAAGTTCTTTTTTTTACTTGACACTTGAATTGTATATTGACCATAAAGCTACCTTTTGAGCTTATGGAAGCATACTGTGGAACTAAAATAATATTAATGTTTGAATATTTCGTTTAGATGAAGTGGCTGTCATTGATGAGATTCAAATGATCAGAGATCCTGCCAGAGGATGGGCTTGGACGAGAGCTCTTCTCGGTGGGTTGGCTTTGGGAAGTCACCAGAAACGCTATTTATTTATACATATAGTAGGATTTTGGAGAACATTAATCATTTTGTGATTTTTATTGCAAAAAATGTTATCAACAAGACCGAAACTAAAATTTGCGCAATTGAGAAAAAGTTTAGTGCCATCATGATCTTTTAATGAACTATAAACACATTTTTTTAAATCAGTAAAGAATGCAAATAGAAGCATTCTCATTAATGGTTTCAGATTTATTGCTTACTAATCACTTTATTTTCTGGCTTGACTGTACCCACTTGTATTAATTATTAGTTTCTATTTAGACTCCTTTTTAAATACTACTTTACTAAACTCGAGATTATTATATTTTTCATCTGCATGAGCAAATTTGTTTTCAGATAAATGTGTTGAATAGAGTGTGTTAAAGATACATGTGGCTGCAAATATGAATCTCGTCTTTCTGAGTAGGTTTGTGTGCTGAGGAGATCCATGTGTGTGGAGAAGCTGCAGCAGTTGACTTTGTCACTGAACTCATGTACACCACTGGTGAAGAGGTCGAGGTGAGTCTCAGCAGATCTTAACAATTTTATTTATTTTTCATTTGCTTTGTTTTCAAAATATGTTAATGCTCACTATTTGTTTATTTGTCTTGATAATCAGATATTAAATTTTTTGCCTAATGATGTAAGATATTGATGCCAGTAGTGTGCTTTGACATAAATGTGTTTTTATCTTTAAGGTACATAATTATAAGAGGCTGACCCCTTTTTCAGTCTCGAGCCATGCAGTGGAATCGTTAGATAACCTTAAGCCAGGCGACTGCATCGTGTGTTTCAGTAAAAATGACATCTACTCAATCAGCCGAAAGATAGAAGTCCGTGGCCAGGAGTGTGCCGTCATTTATGGCAGTCTGCCCCCTGGTAAGAGTCCTTAAGTCTGTTTGTTCACATGTGTCGTATGAGAAATCATCCACTTGATAAATAATTCAACTTACTGAATTAATATCACATTGCTGCCCTTTTATTACAGCTCAATAATTTGGTTTTAGATTTTATCTGGAAACTAAACTAACATTTTTATTGGTCAACAGGCACCAAGTTGGCTCAAGCAAAGAAGTTTAATGATCCAGACGACCCTTGCAAAATCCTTGTTGCCACAGATGCAATTGGAATGGGGTTAAACCTGTAAGTAACTTGTTAAAATTGACAAAACCAATGACCTTGCTCTACATTTTGACATATAGAAGCTTTACAAAAATCCGCAATTCACATATAATTTCAGTAAACATTTTATATTTCATTTTCTTTAAAAAAAAATTTTCACCTTGTTTTTTTATCATGAGAATTTAATGCGTGGTTCTCAACCTTTTTGATCCAAAGGCCCCTCATAATGACAGAGATAGGGCTGGACAATAATTCGATATCAATATATATCGTGATATAATTTTTTTCAATAACGGTGATATGATTTTTAAACACATTTCCGATATTTCAATATACATTTGAATAAATAACAATT
>JAUMHP010000015.1:1418154-1464850 GCA_032361065.1 Enteromius trimaculatus | reverse complement strand
ACTTTATTTGATAGTTTATTTCACATTTCTTGTTTGTAAAGGCTAAATACAAATAAGTGAACCTTATTTTTTGTACTCTGTGTGTGTGTGTATATATATATATATATATATATATATCATTTTAATAGGATCCTGGAGGTATTATAGACTTTACAAATTTAGTTTGCAGACATGCATTGTGTGTGTCCTCTGCAGTTTTTTTTCCTGAGGCTTTTTAATATTGTCCATATCGATATCAGAATTATATCATATCGACCAAAATTAAGAAATATATCGTGATATAAATTTTTGCCATATCGTCCAGCCCTAGACAGAGATATATTATTATAAACTGTTAATTTTGCAAAAGGTTAATAAACAGAAAAAGAAAAGCTTTAGTATTAATACATATTATATTAACCAGTTTTTAACATGCGTTTCAAAGTTTTCAATTAGAATATTGAAAGAAAATTAAAAACTACATATTATTTCATTGTATTTTGATTTATTTTTTAGCATTTTAATCTAAATAAGTTATTTTTATGTTATTAATACTTTAATTTAAAAATGGTAAAGTTGCCCCCCCTTGTGGACCCCAGGCCCCTGTTCTAGAAACAATGAGTTTAATCTATACTTTTGAAAATATTTGACATTTATCCTTTTAGGTCACTGCCCTAATAAGCATATTTTGCACAACAGTGTTCAATTTACTGAGAATATTCAATAATACCCTGGTTCTTTGTTTCCTTTAGGAGTATTAGGAGAGTCATCTTTAACTCTCTGGTAAAGCCTAGTGTGAATGAGAAGGGGGAGAGGGAGCTGGTCACTATCTCCACCTCTCAAGCTCTGCAGATTGCAGGCCGAGCAGGACGCTTTAGCTCTGTGTTTAAAGAGGGTGAGGTCACTACAATGCAAAGGGATGACTTGCCTGTTTTAAAAGAGATCTTGGGAAAGTCTGTTGACCCTATTGAGGTAGGAACAATTTGATATATTACAAAGTAGATATGTTGTTTGGAAAAAAAAAAAAGTATTATTTGTTGATTTCTCATCCATTCCTAATCTCAGACAGCAGGGTTACACCCCACAGCAGAGCAGATAGAGATGTTTGCTTACCATCTTCCCCAAGCGACTCTCTCAAACCTCGTTGTAGGTCTAAATATTCAACATTATCATAGAATTATTTCACTGACGAGTAGTCATCTTCATTTAAAACACTCCCTGTCCTTTCTGTTCCTCTGCACAGGATATATTTGTGAGTCTTGCACAAGTGGATGGACTTTACTTTGTGTGCAACATTGATGACTTTAAATTCTTGGCGGATATGATTCAGCATATCCCTCTGAATTTGCGTTCCCGCTATGTGTTCTGCACAGCTCCCATTAACAAGAAACAGGCCTTCGTTTGCACATCCTTTCTCAAGGTGAGCATTACAATTACTTGGCAAATTACTTGAGAGATCAAAACCTGAATAATAAACAAGAAAAACAGATTATTAGACCAGTTTTGCCATGAACATTTTTAGTTATTAAATTTGGTTTAGTTAAGAAATTGCTTATAATGCAGTAGAAATACCAGGTGTGAAAATAGGTGTCATCACTGCAGGTTTTTTATATTTTAGTAATTTAAGTACTTAAATTGGACGTAAATTGGTTTTAATAGCTTTAGTTGACAATAGTAGCACTGTATAGTAGTTAATAAATGCTGTTCAAATCTGTCCTCTGTAGTTTGCCAGACAGTTTAGCAGAGATGAGCCTCTGACATTCGACTGGGTGTGTCGACATGTGAATTGGCCCTTGGCCCCTCCCAAAAACATCAAGGACCTTGTTCATCTGGAGGCTGTTCATGATGTGCTAGATCTTTACCTTTGGCTCAGGTATATATGTATATTTAGTTTACCTTAAAATTGAACCCAAACCATCTGTAACCATTTATTTACATTGTAGCATTGAATCAGAGCATTATTAACTTCTTGGACTGCTTCCCTCTCGCAGCTATCGCTTCATGGACATGTTCCCAGATGCTAATCTTGTACGTGACATTCAAAAGGAACTGGATGGAGTCATCCAGGTTGGCGTGCGTAATATCACACGGCTGATCCGTGCCACAGAGGACCAGTCCACCACACCAGAAACCGCTTCCTCTGTAAGACTTCCTGTTTTAGACACACTGTCACTGAGGAGGGGACGAGGGTCAAAGAATCAAAGAAAAGATGCCAAGGCGACAGACTCTTCACTGAGCTCAAGGTTGGTGCGGGACGGACTACTGACAACAGAACTGTTACAGCAGCTGCAGAGAGAATGGGTCCGAGAGCAGAGCCAACCTAGGGACAACTCCAATTCAGAAAATAAAGGGAAAAGAAAGAAAAAGTGAACACTTACTTGTGTAACATGGACTTGTATATACTTTTAAAGGATCAGGAGAACAATATGGTTGTATTGCTGATGTTTTGAACGGTAAAACTATATCTCTGGAGCACTAACTTGCTATAAAACATCAGTTTTCATAGAAATTTGTGTCAGAAGGACCCCTGTAACACCCCCCTTTTAGATGTGACAATAAAATTAAATTCATATTTTTAATGGATCTCAATTGCATAACCTATAATTTTAGACGCCCTCAGGTTCCCATGACCAAAAAAACTCTGCAAGGCTACAGCACATGACCTACAGTCCACTGAACCTGCCTTCGAAAACCAATAATTTGTGTTTACCCTCTTATTTACTCTCTTCTATTTTTAGCATGGTAATGCGGTCTGATGTTATTTTAGGAACTCTACTCAACCAATGAAATACTACAGCTGATATGTGGATTGATTTCGTCATTGTTCACCTACCTGCAACAGCCTTGTAGAGCTGAGGGTAGTGCCCGGCTCAGTTTAAAGAAATCAATGCAAGAACTTGTCATATGTTACAGGATGAAGTTAAATTAGACTATATCTGCACAATTAATCGAGAAAAGTTTACAATGTAGATTCAAACACCCACACCCATCATTCAAGAGATTCGTTCAAAAACGCTGATCCATTCCTTCCAAGTGAGTCTCTGGAATCATTCATTTAAACTATTTTGTTCAATAAATAATTCAAATCAATTCAATTGAATAGAACGAAGCAATTAATATTTTGTCACAGCGCCTCGTAAATTAAACAAAAAATCTTTCAATTCAATTTTATCCAGAAATATGCAGCACTGCTAATAGGGATTAATTATTATTATTATTGGGTAATTTGTTTAGCAGTTTGTCATTTTATTTTATACTATTATTATTATTATTATTATTAAAAGTAACGAACACCTGTATTTTGTACACTATTTGTGAAAATTTTAGCTACAAATGAACTATTTTGCACCCTTGGAACAGCTAATTAACATGTAATAATTATTTAAGGGTAAATAATTCAGAAACTAAGTGATGTGTTAATAATGTTTGGCAGATCAACCTGCTCTGTGTTTGCTGAAGGCCTCTCTTAATCTCTGCCCGTTACTATGGTAACCGCATTAGCAGAACGTCTGAGCAACCTCCTAATCCAACATTTTTCTTGGTTTTAGCCCGTAAAACTCTGAGAACTTTTTGCTTTAACTTCAGCACTTTTGTTATATTATTATATTGACGGTAATACCTTACAGTCACAGGCCCAGAGGAGCTAAGACTGATAAGGTGCGGGCAGAAATACCCTCTCATTGATCTCATCCTGGTGAATGGAGATAAGGCTGGTTTGTTTCTCTCACTAAGGATGTTTACACACCGAACAGAAAGGACTCTTTTTGATCTATTGTTTCACTCATGATTGTTTTAAGGTTCTCCTGCCGTCTGGAGGGAATCTAAACGCATTGCTAGGTGAGGCTGGAGAGCAGAGGGGCTGGACGAGGCTTGGCTATTAATTATTTAGCCGAGAAAGGGGAGGGAAAAGCAAGTGCTGAACTCTCAAATAGGGAAATACAAGCTCAGAGGAAAACTTTTTCTCTGACATCTCCAGAGGATTCAGGGGGACACATTTAAAACTGATGATTCATTTTGCCTTTCAATAAGTAAATCATCTGCGTCGGGAAGTCAAGATGTTTGCGGTCCATTTGCTGTCCTTCTACTTCTCAAAGCTTCAGGAGGATCAGATCAAAAAGGTAACTGTTCATAAAATCTCTTCACTTGTTAAAATATGTTTAAAGACATGGTCTACCAGACGTTTCTACCAAAGAATGCCCTGTATGCATTGATAATGTATTTGTATTTGATTCATGTCTTGTTTTGGTGTCTGTGATGTCCGGAGCTGACAGTAAAGAGTTTAACTCGGTTATCAGAGAATTGTCAGATGTAGCCTTGTGTTCATGCTGAATGTGATTTCACTGCAGCCTGTGGAATCATTAACTCTTCACACACATGCGTTCTGTGAGCAGATAACTCACTGCATGAGGAGAGAGAGAGGACCTTGACCTACTCATCTGCATTTGCTGAACTGATTTTCTTTTCCATAAAAGTTTACTCCTTTTTGTGAGCCAAAATTTAAACAATGATTACTTTGTGGTATATTGATTCGTTTATCTTTTTTTTTTATTTTTTTTTTATAATATTATTATTATGAAGTTACCTGTTACGCTTTACCAGTAGAATTCAGACCTACTCCCTCTTCATTATTACTGTTTTTCACATTTTATAATAATAGTGAAGTCATCAAGGCCCTGCAATAACAGAAGGAAGGATGGAAATTATATAGGGAGCAAAGGTACATCCAGGGAAATGATATTTAACAGTACTGAAGGCGTTCCTATGAAAGACAGATACATGTTCCAGTGCTTTTCCTTGATATGTTGAGTGCACATATAAATAAGGTTTTTTGTTGTTGTTTTTTTAAAAGCTCTATAGACCGCCTTAATTTGTCTTTAAAACTAATCTTAAGTGTTCTAGTGTAAGCCTTTGGATCAAATGTATGTCCACGTGTTTACTGATAGTCGAGACTGTGTCATTTTACAATAGTATCATTTTTATCTCCAGAAACACACCTACTTTTATCTTTCAGTATGACAAATCATTGCATGCGTCACTGATAGTATTACTTTTTGCTTGGTCATTTTCGCATTATCATTGAAATACATTTTAATACTGTTGTTTCACAGTATTTTGTCTATTTATCATTAGTTTTACAATTATTTAGTCACTTATTCCACAGTATTGAGTTGAGTTAGTGTGAGTTGATTAGGAAAGTGTGAAGGAAACAAATCCCAAGCATCGGAAAAGACAACAAAACATAATAATAATTGTGTTTCTCAACAGGTAGACCGATTTCTGTATGCTATGCGTCTGTCAGATGATCAGCTGGCGGATATATCAGCTCGGTTTCGTCAGGAGATGGAGAAAGGACTGTCGAATGAGAGCAATGCTACAGCTGCAGTGAAGATGCTGCCGACCCATGTTTATTCTACACCTGATGGCTCGGGTACACTGACATACACATGAACTATTTCAACATGCACCAAGGCAGAACCAATGAAGATGAGAAAAATTAAATGGTGATCTGTTAATATAGCTCTACATATTTCCCTATTCAAATATTTCTCCTGCAGAGAAGGGTGAGTTTCTGGCACTGGATCTGGGGGGTTCCAAATTTAAGGTGCTACAGGTGAAGGTTTCAGAAGATGGGAAGGGGAAAGTCCAGATGGAGAGTGAAACCTTCCCCATCCCCGAAGAGATCCTTAATGGCAGAGGAACTGAGGTGATCATCGCTGCACAAATATGAGTTGTGACAGTAAAGGCTCTAAAAATAACTCTTGGTGTAAAAGGTTTTTAGATTAAAATATTTTCTCAGAGAGAGCACTTTTCAGTGCTTCAGATCTTATCAATGAGTGAAAGCGACATCATTTCCTGTAACTTACACAATTCTGAGAGATATTTCCACCAATTTAAATGCAAAATATGGTATGATAACAGAGTTGACGTAGAAGATAAACAATTATTTTAAATAACTGAGTGTTGTAGAATTAAGTAAGCAACTATTTAGGGATTTAATAAATAAAATTAATTAACTTGCCAAAAGAAAAGTGCTACAAAATATTATGATTGCACATGTTCGGACAAGAGGAAATCATGATTTTCAGCCATTTAAGATTTTTAAATAAATTACTTATATTGCTATGAACTGTAACATCTTGTAATGCATAACAATTAGTAAAGACAAATAATTAATAATTTAAAATGAAAAAATATAACCACTTCAAAAAAAAGCTGAAAAAATTTCTTCTTTTTTGCAGGGCCACCAAATGTACCCCCAATTATAGAATCACCCATATATAAATACTGAAGAGAGTTTGGAATTAATTCTCATAATTATACCAATGCAAATACAGCAATTATGTATTTTATTCATGCATTGCTCTTTTGCAACAAGTAATGAAAGGTGAGATTGATTCTGATTATTCTAACTGAAAATGTATTTCTCTTGCAGCTTTTTGAACATGTGGCAGAATCCTTGAAGTCCTTTCTACAGAAACACCACATTAATCACACAAGAAAACCTCTCGGCTTCACCTTCTCTTTCCCATGTGCACAGTCCAAAATCGATGAGGTACGGTTGAATTCCAACAGGTTTCTATTCAATTTCATGTGAATGTAGCCTGTTTTAAACCAGTGTGCTCAACTTATGATGTTGATTAAAGGTGATTTTCAGTACACCAGTGAAAAAGTTAAGAAGAGGCATTCATATCAGCTGACGCTTTTTGTTTGTTGTTGACACAGGGTGTCTTACTGTCATGGTCAAAGAATTTCAAGGCTAGAGGTGTTCAAGGGAACAATGTCGTACAGTTATTACGGAAAGCAATTAAAAAAGTTAAGGTATGAGTACCAACTTATTCTCTCATCATTTGAGTAAAATGAGAAAACTACTCTAGGTAGAAGGCATAATAGTAGGCATGTGGAATCGGTGATTCATGTTCTTGTTGTGTCTGTGAAGGATGTTGATGTGGATGTCCTGGCTATGGTCAATGACACCGTGGGGGCCATGATGACCTGCGGATATGATGACCAGAACTGTGAGGTGGGGGTTATTATAGGTAAGGCCTCATTGGATACTTTTCTCACAATAAATTTTAAAAGACATATAATGTACTGCTTTAAATGGCTGAAGACTTTTGAAAATTTTCCCTACATGCAAAGATAAAGGAAAAACTATTTGCCTTGCATTTCGTCAGGTACCGGCACTAATGCGTGTTACATGGAGGAAATGCGACACATTGATCTGGTGGAGGGAGATGAAGGCAGGATGTGTGTTAATACTGAATGGGGGGCTTTTGGAGATGATGGTGTGCTTGATGATTTCATCACGACCTTTGACCGTGAAATTGATGCCGCCTCAATCAATCCAGGAAAACAGCTGTAAGTGTTTATTCATGGGCAAGTCGTCAGACTGCTATAATGAACTCTGGTCATAATGCTGGATTAAAAAAGCAGGAAAATGTTGCAATTCGAACTTTGAAACTGCTTTGAAAATTTATATGGAATTTATAATGAATTTTTTCCTATTGAAGTATACAGAAAATACATTAATTTCATTAAAAAAAAAATTTTTTAAATATAAAATAGTTGTAAATTATGCAACATTTACCTTATTCCCAACTATTCAATCATTTTCCCTATAATTTTGGCCCTCCACAGTACAAAGATTGGAAACCTCTGATTTAAGATTATCCTCACAATTTGTTCATTTAACTTTATTTTCTCCAAGTTTTATAGTCCGTGTATTACCTTTGTGACTCTGGTTGTGTCTTTCTCAGTTTTGAAAAGATGGTGAGTGGGTTGTACATGGGAGAGCTTGTGAGACTAATTTTACTGAAGATGGCCAAAAAGGGTCTGCTCTTTCGTGGCCAAGTCTCTGACGCTCTCCGAACCAAAGGAACTTTCCAGACCGAACATATCTGCTTGATTGAACAGTAAGATTACATTTCCATCTTGACCCAGTCTGTTTTTTTCGTGGTTAGTACTTGTCTAGATGGGGTTTAGATGTACATATTCTAACTGAGGGTGTTTCCAGGTATAAAGGTGGCTTGGAGAACACCAAGGAGATCCTTGAAGACCTGGGTCTAAGTCCTAGTGAAGATGATTGCATAGCTGTCCAGCATGTTTGTACCATCGTCTCCTTCAGGTCAGCTAATCTGGTTGCTGCTGCTTTGGCTGCCATCCTGACACGGATCCGAGAAAACAAGAAACTGAAGACCCTTCGGACCACAGTAGGAGTGGATGGGACGGTCTACAGAACACATCCACAGTACGTCAGCTCACCTTTGCATGTAAAAACCCAAAGGGGCTTAGAATAAAATCGGCTTGAAGTTTCTTTTATAAAACACTCAACTTGTATCTGAATCTTAAAGGTATCCCAAGAGGCTCCACAAGGTGGTCCGTCACCTGGTGCCAGACTGTCATGTCCGGTTTGTGCTGTCTGAAAGTGGCAGTGCAAAAGGTGCTGCCATGGTGACTGCAGTAGCTCAGCGGCTAGCGTCCCAAAGACAGGAGATTGATGATACTCTAGCGACCTTTGCCTTGAGTCAGTCACAGCTTCAGGAAGTGAAGGCGAAGATGCGTGTGGAGTTGGAGCGAGGCTTGAAGACTGACTCCCATCCAATTGCCTCAGTCAAAATGCTGCCCACATATGTTTACAGGACCCCAGATGGGACAGGTAAAGGAAAATGCCTACTTATAGCGATCATGGTGAAATTATTTTTTGTGGTTTTTTTTTTTTTAGCAATATATTATACATTCTCTAAAACACTTTAGGTTTGAGGATATGCAGACTATAATATATATATAATATAATAATAATTATAATATAATAAATTTTATTTATATTCAGTGGGTAACAGAACAGATGTGATGTCTTGAATGCCGTTGAATATTGTTACTTTTACAGAAAGAGGAAAGTACCTTGCCTTGGATCTTGGTGGAACCAATTTCCGTGTGTTGGTGGTTAAGATTCGTACCGGTATGCGAAATTCAGTTCGGATGTACAACAAGATTTATGCCATTCCATTGGAGATCATGCAGGGCACAGGAGAGGAGGTGAAACACTATCAATAAATAAACAATCAATCATGTTTTTAGTCCAAATGAATACATTAATAGCATTATTACAACATCATTATACTGTTTAAGGTCAGAAATGCATTAACATTCACAATAAATGGTAAGCTACTTTTATGTTTGTTTTAAAAAAGACTTTTATTATTATTTCAGTTGTTTGACCACATAGTTCAGTGCATCTCAGATTTCTTGGACTACATGGGGATGAAGAACACTCGTCTGCCTCTTGGCTTCACCTTCTCTTTCCCATGCAGTCAGACGGGTATTGATAAGGTAAAAAAACACTGGGTCGCTAACATAGAGGTCGCTTCAATTGTCAATATTATTCTCATTACAAGGCTTAAAACAAAATTAAAACACACAGACAAATGCTACTCTCAGTTGATCATCCTTGCCATCCACTTTTTCTTTTTAGGGAGATCTCGTCTCCTGGACAAAAGGCTTCAAAGCGACAGATTGTGAGGGTTATGATGTGGTGGATATGCTGAGAGAAGCCATCAAAAGACGAAATGTAAGAGGAAGCACATGACATGCTCATTCACTTACAAAGAAGCACCATTATCTTTTAAAGTTAAAGGAATAGTTCATCAAAAAATGAAAATTCTGTCATAAAATTTGTTCTTTCAGGAATTTGACCTTGATATTGTTGCTATAGTGAATGACACAGTTGGCACAATGATGACATGTGCATATGAGGACCCTAAATGTCAGATAGGTCTTATTGCTGGTACGTATTAATCTGGAGATTCAGTGAGGCTGTATGATAACTGACGACCTCCCTGCTGATTATAAACCAACACCCAGAAAGATTGTAGTATGCAGCATGCCCACATCTCAATGATTCTTAACTCTGCAGGAACGGGAAGCAATGTGTGTTACATGGAGGAGATGAAGAACATTGAGTTTGTGGAGGGTGATGAAGGGCAGATGTGTGTGAACACAGAATGGGGAGGATTTGGGGAAAATGATAATATTGAGGATATCCGGACTAGATACGACAGAGAAGTGGACGGAGGCTCACTCAATCCAGGAAAACAAAGGTAAAGATGACCATTTTAGATGGCACTATTTTCCAATGGTAGTTCTTCAAGTACAATCCAAGTATTCTCCGTTTGTCCACATAGAGGCAGTATACGATCAGAATTTCATGCAGGAAGCATGGAATCGCTGTTAGCAACCTGTTGTAAGGGCAACCCCCCCCCAAATATAAGTGGCATTAAATTAGTAATTAATTACTACTAAATAATTATTTACAGAAATAATTGTACATAAAATAGAACTAATGTACTGCTATTTTTATTAATTTAAATATTTTAAAATATATACAAAGTGTCAGGTTTTCCAATTTTAATTTGGTGCCATCCTGTCATTTCCAGGTTCGAAAAGATGACCAGTGGAATGTATTTGGGAGAGATTGTAAGACAGATCCTCATTGATCTCACAAAGCGTGGACTTCTGTTTCGCGGTCGCATCACAGAGAGACTGAAGACCAAAGGCATCTTTGAGACTAAGTTCCTTTCACAGATTGAGAGGTACAGTAGCCAATTATGACATAAATGGATTGATCACATGACTGAGCTCAGGTCCCTAAATATTTTGGCATCTACTTAATTTATCATGTTGGTGTTGTTCAGCCATTACTTGCCCTGCATTCATCTTTGGAACACAAATAAGTGCTCTCAAATTTTATCCAACATATCTTACAGTAGTTTGTGTTCTGAAGATGAATAAAGGTCCTACGGGTTTGGAATGACATGAGAATAATTAATGACAGCATTTTCATTTTTGGGTGAACTATCTCTTTATAGATGCACTTGCTTATTTATGAGCCTCATGTGTGTATATGAAACTAAAGAAACTTGGCTTCTTTTATTTACCTAGTGACCGTTTGGCTCTACTGCAAGTGAGGTCCATTCTGCAGAGTCTGGGCTTGGACAGCACATGTGATGACAGTATTATTGTGAAGGAAGTGTGTGGAGCAGTTTCCCGTCGAGCAGCTCAGCTCTGTGGAGCAGGGATGGCTGCTATTGTAGACAAAATCAGAGAGAACCGTGGTCTGGACAATCTGGAGATTACTGTGGGAGTGGACGGCACGCTTTACAAGTTACATCCACAGTAAGTAAAGATTAGTGGAGCATCTTTACATTTACATTTGATTAGTGTTTGGTTCATATCCTAAACATGACATGTCGCTTTTCGTGACAGCTTCTCCACGATCCTAAAGGACACTGTCAGAGAGCTTGCGCCTAGTTGTAAGGTGGATTTCATTCTGTCAGAGGATGGCAGTGGGAAAGGGGCGGCCCTGATCACAGCAGTAGCACGGCAGGATCATATAGAGAAACAAGAACCTCACTAGATTCTCAAAATGTTTTTTTTTTTTTTTTTTGAGGGCTGATTTTTTTGAGGGTTGTTTTAAGAGTTCAGGTTTCTATACGTAATCAGACAATTCATCAAATGTTGACACTCACAAATTCTTGCTTGTGCAGCTCGCATATAAAATCATATCTGTTTTTTTGCATTTAAAAATAAGCGCCTTGGGGTGCACTGGCAGAAAAGTGTTTTTATTATTATTCTTTTGTTTGAATGTATTAATTAGTGCAATAAAGACAGCACTGATGTTCATGGGGTTCAACATCATTTTACTCTCAATGTACATTTACTCTTTGAAGGCGTTTTTTCTTGTTGTCCTTTTGTTCAGACTCAGTTAGCGGTTTGCATGGCCAGTCAGAGTGAAAGGCTCACAGAGGCCAAACTAAAGGGGGCAGTGGCTGTGTGCGGAGGAATGTCATGACAGTATGTTGCTCTAATGCTCTGTGATGGAGTCTGAGAATCTTAGAGACCAAACAACCACATTAAATCAGGAACTGAAAAAAAAAATTCATAAATTGCTTATTTATTTAAGTAGTAGACACAAAATAGAATCAAATTCAAGTGTTTTTTTTTTTTCTGGACTGTACACATGTTATTTCAAACTGAATAATTTTTTAAGAAAGAATGAACAAAAGTCAACATTTTCTTCATACTGTGTGTTTGAGAGGACATCTTTTTATGATGCAATATGTTTATATCTATTTTGAAAATATACACTAGCATTCAAAGGAATTATACTTTTATTCAGCAAGGGTGGAATAAATTGATCAAATCTGAAAAGGATTGTTACAAAGTATTTAGTATTTTAAACATTATATTTAGCAAATCATCCAGAAAAGATATAATGGCTTCCACAAAAATGGAAAATGTCTTCAACATTGGTGGTAATAATAATAAACCGTTCCGGAGCAGCAAATCAGTATATTAGTGTGATTGTGTGACACTAAGACTGGAGTAATGCTACCAAAAAATAGTTTTGCCATCACAGGAATAAATGACATTTTAATTTATTAAAACATGAAACAATCATTTAAATTATAATAGTATTTCTGTATTGAACTATATTTTATGAACAAATAAATGCAGAATTGGTAAGCAAAAGAGACCTTTTTTCCCCCAAAGCAGAAAAAAATCTTGCTAAACCTAATCTTGAAGAGTACTGTATATTCAACAGCATGTATGTTTTATATATATTTGACAGCTTTTCAAAGATTTGATAGAGCTGTTTGGGACAACATTAGCACATTTCTCTTTTGTGTTCACTAATTTAAGCTCCTAAGGGATTTATCAAAGCAGTTCAACCAGGCCAGCTTCTGCTCACAAATCCTCATGGAGCAGGAAGGGAAAAGTTTACTCATCATAATCCTTCCTGCTAATGCTAACTAGCTTCACTGTCAAACAATAGTAGCTGCAGCTAGTACCCATGCTCTTCAGCACGTCACCTGCATGGTGCTAGCAAGCACGCAGACAGTTCTCACTTTGCAAGCATACACATTTTAGGTCCGCTAAATTAAGTGCAATAAAGAAAGATGCTTCTCTCTGATAACACAGCCTGTAGTTTTGTTTATGAAAAATGCATTTTGTGTATATATTGTTTATCGTGTTAATTAAACTTGATACAAGGAACATTATTTAGCATTGTTTGTTATTTGTGTATTAAAGTATTAAAACGTACTAGTTCAATAGCAGTCCTTACAATAGGAGCCTTCTCAATGCTGTGGCATTGTTGTGTTATACAAGAGCATGTGTTTAATCCGACTTGATCTCAAGGAGCCAACTAGTTCAGCTGACGGTCAAATTCTCTAACCTATTTTTTAAAGAGTAACCTGCCTTCATTTATGGAAAGTGATAAGGTAACAAAAACTTCCTACATCCTGTGTCTGTTCAAATAGCTGTGTTTAGAGAACAGCCTGACATTTTGTAGTGTTTAGTTCCTTGAAAATTAGTCCTTTAGTCCTCCTGGGTCTTTTAAATTTCAGCAAAAGCCCTATGTTATTATAGTATTGGGTTATACGTTAAGTTTATTTGTAATTTCTGCCATATACAGGTATACAGTAAAATGAGAAATCATTTATCCAGCTCCTAAGTGCAAATTCCAGACAGATTCATGACAATTATATTAGGCCTAATGCATTTTATGTTAGCTTAAATCATGAGCATTTCTTTCACCCCTTGTAGAGGATGTGCTTTGCTCTGCCTCAGTAAACTAAAGACTAGTTAGAAGGAGACATTCTGTGAGTTTATTCCTGTTCTTCTGGATGCTCTGTTGAGAACATGGTGTAATTATTCCACTTCTTACAGCATTTTAAAAAGCAGCTGTTAAATAGTAAGATGTCTCTAATTATTCACAAAAATGTCTCTAATTATTCATCTCAAATTCATAGTTCCACTGGACTGGCTTAATATGCTAATCACAATGATCAAGATGATCGTTTTAGTCAATCACAGCAGTCAATCTTACATCAGTGAGTACTTCAGTGTTGTAGGAAAAATTGCAATCATGACCAAGGTAACCCAGAAACTGAAAAAAAAAAATGAAAATAATTGTAATTTAATCTAATTTATAGTTATAATAAATTATGTTATAATCTAACAATGGACCTGAATTGGCTTTAATTTCGTTAAGAACTGGCTAGTGTCCTTGAAAAAACTGACCTCTGCCACAGTATCTGTCCGCTTATTCATGCATGAACATTTCCCTGTCAAGGAGTGTAGTAGGTCTACTGGGTAGGTCATTTGTAATGTCAGACGTTATTTATTACAGTATGTCATATCTTCACTGTCACAGACCCTAAGCAAACACAGGCACTTCTAGCAGTGAGTAAATCTTCCAGGAAGTGATTGCTCTATGATGCAATCTTTAATTTTTGTAGAATATTCATATTGATGTAATGCAAAACAAGCATTTGAGAGCCTGAATGGAACTTTTTAATGATACTAAAATTACATGGATGTTTTGAAATAAGAGATTAACTTCCTTTACACTCCAAACGCTCTACTCTGCCAGGAAGTGACATCATTGCCCGACTATGCAAAGTACTCAACTGGCTGGACATTGTTCGCCTGTAAATAAACTTTCAGGAATTAGAGACATTTGAATGTGTGCCATAAAGTGACATTTCTTACCACTGTGATGCATGTCCTGTAGACTAGAACAGCTCTGTTCTAGGAAACCTTATCTCACTTCAAGTATTATGGTCATAAACTGACATTGTTTTTTTATCTGCTGTAAAAGTTTCTGCACTGCCACTGTCTATGACGAAAAATACATTTCAGGGAAATCTTACAATTGCGAGTTAATTGAAATGCCTTTCGGAATTGCTTTATAAAACATAACATTTCAACATTTGACAATAATATGGTCATATACGGGACAGACATGTGCTCTAATATATGTTAAGATACATGAATGAGTCAAATCTGTCATTTGTGACGCTTCTCGTGACACGTCTCAGTGAAGGTCGCTGTGATTGGCTCTGTTCAGAAAGAGGATGTTAGGCTCTCGCATTCACATGCTTCTGAGAGGGGGAGGATGGTGGCGTGCCTTGAAGCACGACCCACAGTAAGCTCATCTGGCCTGTGTTACCATCACCTCGCCCGCTTCCACGGATTTTCCAATTACCTCGAATATTTTCCACCATGAAAGTCCCCTAAGATACAGTAAAATAAACCCTGTCTAGCTAAATTAAACCCTAAACCATCAGCATTTAATATATAAATGGTTTCATTTACTTTTAATATATATAATATTTTTTCTTCAGGGCTTAGTATGTCTAGTACATATAATACACACATAAAGAATTTATGACCAGCTTATATCACAGGGAGTTTGTTTATTTTTTTTATATTAGGATTTATAATATCCAAATTAAAGAGGCTCAACTGTTTTATTTATTCTAATTTTTTAATATTGCACAAGCATTTTCCATCCATCATATAACAAAGCCTATTAATCGTTTAATATTAAAAAAAAAAAGTTTTATTTAATACACTTTTTTTTTTTTTTTATCTTTGTAACATTTCTCTTATGCTTTTTTTTAAGCATTGCAGTCCTTTTCAGAAAATTGTGCATTTATCAAGTCGATGTGACGCAAAAGGGCTCTTTTAGAGCCTCAGTCATTGTAATGAACATTTTAAATGACAATTAAATTGCATATTGACATGGGTATTGTAAGACAAGGACTTAGTTTGCTTTGCATTGTGTCATTATTTGTATCTTAACACCAACATGTCATGCCCATCCTCACTTGTTTTCAGATGTAAATCATCCCCAGCTGCTCACACAGGTCATGCAGGCCTCCAGACTGACCCCTAATGTCATTTTTTCCCGCCATCCTTTTGCCCATCCCCCCTGCGGACTACCCCTTAAAATAACGTCACAAGAAGTCTCCTTTTTTCCACAACAGTCCTATCTCTGAAATGTTTAGACAGGAAACACGCATTTGTGCTGATATGACTTTGCCTTTGGATATAGCATTACTCAGCATTTTTGCTTCTCCACCCAAATCCACCGAGCTAACTACTTTTAATATCTCAAGCGGTGAGGCTTGGAGTATGTGACGCACTGTGAACGTGCACTACGTGCCTCTTAGGTGAATCCCCTTTTTCTTTCACTCAAAGTGGAAAAGAATGAGGAAGAAGGAAGACCGAGCGGATAGAATGGAAGGAGGAGGTGGGATCTGAGGGGAAGAAGCAAGGAGAGTCAGAGGAGGGGGAAGCTGTCAGCTGTGCTCTGCCTCACAAGCCTGCCCATAAAGCTCAGCCAATAGGAGCAGAGTGAGTGGGCAGGGCTTTAGCCGTTCCCCATCCTAGCCTCTGCTGCATCTCATGCAAGCGCATTATATGCAGCTTGACTTCCTAGGCCGAGGAGAGTCAGACATTGCCGAAACGCCGGGAGGGAACACCCCTACGTGCCGGCTTCTCATTTTACACTTAACCCACGTTGCTTCTGGGTTAAGACTGTTTTGCCTGCCTCACTGGAAAGGATCGTAAGGCTTGTCCTTCTCTCTTCTGATACTTTTTCACCAAAGAGGTGAAGCAGGATGATAGCGGCACAGCTTCTGGCCTACTACTTCACTGAACTGAAGGATGACCAGGTCAAAAAGGTGAGTTTTATCATTTGTCTTTAACGGGGTGCTGCTCGAGACTCACCCTCGTGAGCGTTTGCGAGCTTTTCCGGACGCCTGACAACAGGTGACACGGGCCTGCATTTTACAGCAGAGAGTCGTGAGATGCGCCTCATCTCACGTCTCTCCATCTGCAGCTTCTACGTCACACGCTGTGCGACGGCGAGGTTGAGAGGACGAGGTATACCCTTGCAAATGACGACACAACGCCGTTGTTGGGCTCATGCTGCAATGTCCTTGAAAGCAGGATGTGGGGCATCATGGAGCGGCCATGAGGAGAGGAATGATTTTTTTGTGTGTGTGTCTTTGTGTGAACGTGCTTATTGGAGAGTGCGTCTCTGAGTGGGGGAAGGTGGTCGTGAGCATCAACCCCCCCCCCCCCCCCCCCCTCCCCTGGAGGAAGAGTGTCGGGTTACAACAGCTGACTAACGGCGTGCCTTTTGTCGGAGAGTTTTGACATGCAGTTGTAGAGGGAGGGAAAGATGTGTAAACAGTGCAGGCCTGCGTGTATGCACATGCCTGTGTGTCTCACTCTTAATGCACTCTTAATATTTTAACTGTTAGTAAATTATGGTCTTAACTATTATTAAATAGTCCTACCTCAACTGAATCACTGAGAAATGTTCGAGAAATACTCTAATACTAGCACACAGATTTAGATATGAATAAATAGGTGGTTTATATATTTACTTCTTTTATTATTGTTTCCTCAATTATTTAAAAATCTGATTATTATTCATGAATGTGGTTAGATACATTTGCTCACTTTAATAATCTGGAATAAAAAATACATTACTAAATTCTGCTATCTTCATTGCCTTATGCTAAATTCTGATAAAGTACTATTTTGAAAATATTTGCATAAAATTAATTAACCAGTCATTCATTTTGCCTCAAGACTTTTGAAATTTAGAGTTTCATATGTGCCACTTCTTTTAGGAAATGTGCGCCAAGACGTCATCATGGTTTGGATACAATTCAGATATTTTAGGCTGCTTTGCCACAATAGTGTTATTTTAATATTTTTATATATAGTTATATGTATAGTTTATAAATTAGTTATTAAATGTATTAAGTATTAATTATTTCAATTAACTGCCAAGACAAGTTTTTCAAGTTGGAAGTATTCCATCGGTTTTATTTCAATCAACTGTTTTTAATAGTTTAGTTAACAGTAACAATACTGTTTCACGGAAGCACGTTATCGCTTCAGAGTAAGAAGCAACAGTTGTATTGTGTAACATGGTTACTATAACAACATGTAAGGCATGACAGACTGAAATTAAATCCATCCTGTGTAATTCATTTGTGCACCTGCTACTCTTCTGATAAGAGATTTATGACCCATAGATGCCATACATATAATTTGATTATAAAAGTTATATATAGTTAATGGGACAGGAAGTTGGTGAATAAGCGATTAAACAATGGTGAATTGTAGCGTATATGACATAGCCTTTGCAAACAAATCACACAGAGAGAAGAACATGTGAGTGCTCTTAGCACATTTAAAGATAAAGCCACCATTCTCTACTACACCCTCACTCCTAGACCGTCCTGGCAGCTTTACCCCTGCTCTCATGTTTTTATGAGGAAGTTGGATACTCATGCCAGTTACACAATGATCTATTTTACACACACACACACACACACACACACACAAATGCGTGAAAGATATTGTATTAGTCTTGATGCAGATAAATAGAGATTTTACTGGCATATAATGTTTCATACTGCATCTGTGATATTTGTAAAAAGTAATCAATTTATAAATAAAAAATAACATTTAACTCTCATTTGGAGGACAATACTATGTATCTCATTAAAAACTGATTTCAAATAAAAAAAACACTTAATAAATAAAAAACAAAAACTCACAAATACAATAAACATTACTGTATTATATAGTAAATATATTGTATTCCTAAATACTTCTTAATAATCTGTATATTGCATATTTAAAAGCAACTGTATCCCCAAAAAGAGAATAATTTTCATACTAATGTAAGCATATATATATGTTATACACAGATTTGAGATGTGTTCACACTATAGTTAAAGGCTCAATCATGAGTGTGCATATGCAAGAGCAGGTGCTTATTTTTTACAGTATTAATTCACTTCCACTAGCCGTTTTGCTGATGAATATCGTCTGTGTTTATAGTAATTGCCCATATTTCTGCCATGTCGGCATCTAGGCCACAAGCCATATATTTCAAGGACACACTGACCTAGCAACTAACAGGCAGTGACTTGACTGTATTCATCATGATCAGCAATATTGATTACTAATACCTTTCTGTCTATTTGTGTAGATTGACAAATACTTGTACGCCATGCGATTCTCTGATGAGACGCTGCGCGATGTCATGGCCCGCTTCCGAAGGGAAATGGAGAACGGACTGGGACGGGACACTAACCCGACAGCTACCGTCAAGATGCTGCCAACCTTTGTAAGGTCAATTCCTGATGGATCAGGTGAGCTTATCATTTTTATGCCCGCAAATCGTAAATGAATGCCTTAAAAGACTTTTATCTGATGAAAGAATCTTTTAAGTAATTACAAAAGCTTGCAAAAGCAGCTGGGAAAGGATGCTAGAAATAAAAAAATCAGCCAGACTTTCATTATAAATCATTGTCAAGCAAACTATTGAGTCTGCAGTTCAGTCCATCAGGGCAAATCAGTCTCGAAAAGAAATGCCAGATTTCTTCATTGTGCTTATTTTAAATGCTTTGACAAAAGAAAGAACTGTAGGTTTGACCAATATTTTGTATTTTTGAATCGAAGAGGTCAGATGCTTAGAATTGAATTAAAGCTTTAAGTGATACCTCAGAGATACCAGAACCTTAGAAGGTATTCATTAAAAGCTGTTTACAAGCTGGGAAGAAAACTTGTCTAACCAGTATTGCTGCAAGTGCAGATTTCGCAAAGCACGAAAAGTGCTGGCAATCTTTTGGATTTTCATTTTAACCATTTGTTTATTCCACTTTAAAGAAAAAAATGAAGTACTGCATGCCCCAGTTTACTCATTCACAAGAATCAAAGCTAATTAAAGGTTACATCCAAAACATTCTAAAGTAGATTCTTTTAAATAGCTTTTGAATGAATGACCTTTGCCTACAAATGTATTTAGTATGCAAACTTAGTACAGAATGGGGTGAAGCTACTACTGTGTGCTCACAATATTGAACCGATTTTCCCCGTGCCACAACACACTGAGAGCTACATTGACATGTGCTCATGCCTTTCTAGATGCCCTGCAGCATCCAACCAAACTCACTGGGTTACATCACAGATTATATGAGCTGTAATCCCAGTCAGATTGGCATGTACAAGTTGATTTCAGTGACATTTGTGAGCATGCATGCTACGATGTGTTTCATTGATGGCAGATTCATTGCTCATGTAGCAATCAAATTATTCAAAACAGTTAGACAATCATGGACAGATCTTATTGATGGTGTGTCCACATCAATAATCATTTCATCCATAGCTGCAATTTGTAGCATACTATACATACATCAAATCCAGAATGGCTTTTCAAGAGCAGCTCTTTAGTCCGAAGGTTCTGGACACTACAGCATAAACAATTCTATATATAGATTCCGACCTCTTAACATCCCAATGATAACATGCCTGAGTGTGTACAAGTCTCTCTATATGAACATGCCCACCAGTTCTATAACAGATCTCCTGAGACACTGAGTATAGTTTTAATTTTGCCAGGTCTCTTTTTGTGTGAATTACACTATACTTTACCCTTTATGTTCGTACTCATCTATCACTAATGATTAAGTTTTGGTTTTAATATATCATTAAACATCATATCAAGTTTGCTGTACAGATCAATTAAAATACAAGTATGATGTCGAGGCAGTTTCCAGTTAACTGACCTTTCCAGTTGATTCTGAGTTTACAGTATCAAAAATCTTCACACTCCCAGACACCTCATTTCCAGCCTAGAAACAGAAGACAGCAAGAAAAAAAAGAAAAGCATTTTATTTTCAGTGTTGCCTGGCAACAAGCACTGCACATAATATCGACAATCTGGACACGTCGAGGAGCCTCGAGAGCCAAAAACACAGTTACAGAGAGCATTTTTGACCAACATCTCTTGGCATTAGTCTTTCTCTGTTTAATCTATGGCATAAACAGACTTGTTAACTTCCATTTTACGGCAAACATTTTCAGAAGTATCTGTTTGTAAGAATTAACGCTGTAAGAGTGCTGCCTGGGGGGATTCGTTTCTGTCTTTGGCCAGCTCAGTAAAAAAGCATTCCTGATTGAGCCCCCTTGGTCACGACCAAAATAAAGGTTGAGGCGGTCTCACCATTACAAGAATGGTACACTCTACCCAGTCACGTTTCTGGCAGGTTGTCATAAGACAGCGGCTGTGTCCTTTAGGTGGCTTAATAAAGCAACTTCCAGAAGGTGAAAATTCTAACTAGTTTAAATGTAACATGCTTTTAAGTATCATTAAAGGGACAGTACAGTCGTCATTTACACATCCTCACATCGTTTTGGCTGAGCTATGTCTTTAAGTTAACTTGTGAACTTTTGATAATAGGAAAACACTTGTAATGTTGATGATTTCTTTAATTCACTTACAGAGAAGGGAGATTTCATTGCCCTGGATCTGGGCGGCTCTAATTTCCGTATTCTACGTGTGAAAGTGTCTCATGAGAAGAAACAGACAGTGCAGATGGAAAGTCAGATATACGAGACTCCAGAGGACATCATCCACGGCAGCGGATCAAGGGTAAATGACCAGTTCTTTCTCCACCTGCAATCATAAGCAACCAATTTTTGTTGAAGATATGTGTGAAATTAAGTGTATTAATTCATATTCAACAACACTATCTGAATAGCCAAAACGTCATTACATTCAAAAGTTGCATCTTTACTATCATATAGCTAATGTACGTTAAAGAGTTTAAAGCCAAATTCGGTTGAAACTCTAGATTGTGCATGCAGATGGGTACTTAGCAAAGTCACTATATTCAGAGTTAAACTACTTGGCACAAGTTGATAAGTTCATGTTGCATACTCAGCCAATGAGCTTGCTGCTTTACATTAAACTAAATAGACTAAATAGATAGTTATCATTCACTAGAGATCCTCTAATAGCCTTCACCTTCCCCACCTCCACCTGTATAGATATACTACGGGTTATTATACATGCTATTGTGAGTATTTACGATGTCTTACACTACAGTATCAGCAGTACTGCAGATACATAAGTACTATATTGGCAGCAGTAAGTTCCTGGACTTGCTTTGCAGCAGCAGCAGTAATCTGCAACAGCAGCAGCAATTCACTGGCAGCAGTATAGCATATCTGTTTTTATACCATTACCAGTTATACCATTATTACCATTATACCATTGCTTAGAGTGTTATGTCTTGTGACTTCGTGTTTTATGTGCCTGTTGCTGAGGTTTTCCTCATTTTTCCCTGATGTATCTTATTTCTTTTCATATTACCTCTCGTTGATTTGTCTTACGCCTAATTGTTCATGTATGATCTGAGGGGTCTCATTTCGTTGCCTTGTATTTGTACACGTGTAATGAAAATAAATTTGAATCCAATCCAATCCAAACCACGCTAAAATCTTCTAAAAGTTGTCTTGATAGAAAAGGTGTTCTGATCTTGTCTGAGCCATCCAGCTTTTATCTACAAATTTTAATTGTCTCCATTTTGTGCATGCACATTATTTGTTGCAGTTGTTTGACCATGTAGCAGAATGTCTGGGAGACTTCATGGAGAAACAAAAAATTAAAGACAAGAAGCTTCCCATGGGGTTCACGTTCTCGTTCCCCTGTGCACACTCCAAACTGGATGAGGTAACAGAACGTTAAATCATATATGGTTTGCCAAGAAATTATTACATTTGCATTTGATATATTTCTACTACTACAGCTAAGATTAAGATTTGTTTTTATTGAATCCTGCTTACAAACTTATATATTTCTATTGTATTTTTATAGGCTGTTTTGCTAACATGGACAAAACGCTTTAAGGCCAGTGGGGTTGAGGGAATGGATGTGGTAAAGCTTCTTAATAAAGCCATCAAAAAACGTGGGGTGAGTGTAATCAAGTAATCTATTACTTTATGGATGGTATAAAGGTGGATATTCAATTTAGACTTTTTAATGAAGGATTTAATGGTGCAATAATTCACTTACAGGACTATGATGCAGACCTCATGGCTGTTGTTAATGACACTGTGGGAACTATGATGACCTGTGGCTTTGATGACCAGCGCTGTGAAGTCGGCATTATTATTGGTAAAAACCATTTCCTAATATCTATTTAGTTTTTTATCAGGCTTTTAAGTTAACATCAAATGAAAGTTTGAAATTAGAATTGTAGAGTTGTATGCCCATTTGAATCAATCCAAATTAAAAATACATTTACTCACAGCAACATTGTAAAATTAACTTCTGTCAATGAACCCGATGAATGCTGAATACCACAGATATATTTGATATTCAAAATATGCTCAATCAAAGCTTCTGGATTCTTGAACATCTGCAATGTCATATGCTGCTGTGATCCCTCAGGTACCGGCACTAATGCGTGTTACATGGAGGAGCTCCGACACATCGACATGGTGGAGGGAGATGAAGGCAGGATGTGTATTAATACTGAATGGGGGGCTTTTGGTGACGATGGCACACTGGAGGATATCCGAACTGAGTTTGACAGGGAAATTGATCGTGGGTCCCTCAACCCCGGCAAGCAATTGTAAGTCACAGACAAAGCCCTTAATTTAGATGTATTTTATCATAATGTTTGAAGAGGTAAAGGTGAATGTTGGCTGTTTTACAGGTTTGAGAAGATGGTCAGTGGGATGTACATGGGTGAGCTGGTGAGGCTGATCTTAGTCAAGATGGCTAAAGAGGGCCTACTGTTTGAGGGCCGCATCACTCCGGAGCTGCTTACAAAAGGAAAATTTGAAACCAAGCATGTTTCTGCAATTGAAAAGTGAGTTTTTATTAATTCGATAATGACCATACATAAGATTCAATTAAATAAAAAAGTTTAATTCTTCAACATTTTAAGGTAGCCTATATTAAAACATTAATACATGTTCATTTTAGCTTTATCAAATCTTCAGTTTTGAAACTGAACAGTTTTGTTTTTTCCAGAAATGATGATCTAACTTAAATTAAAAAAAAAAAAAAGTATTTAATCACTGTCACTATAGTGGGCTGAAATCAAACAAATGGTAAAAAACTAAGTACTCACCCTCAAGCCATGCAAGGTGTAGATGAGTGTGTTCTGATGGTACCCATTCACTGCAATTAACTCATTGGTGAGCAAATGATGTAATGTTAAATTTCTCCAAATCTGTTCCAATGAAGATAAAAAAAAAATGCATACATTTGCAGGTTATTTGGGGGGTCAGGGTGAATAGTAGCCAATAAATGGTCCTTTATGACTCTAATAATCCTGATATTTTAAACCTTACAACAGTACCACTTTTTTTTTAGGAGCAAAGAAGGACTTACCAAAGCAAAGGAGATTTTGACACGCTTGGGTGTAGAGCCATCTGAAGACGACTGCATTGCTGTGCAGCATGTTTGCGCTATTGTCTCTTTTCGCTCTGCAAATCTGATTGCTGCCACTCTGGGTGCAATCCTCACACGACTCAAGGACAATAAGAGCAGCCCGCGCCTCCGCACCACAGTAGGCATCGATGGTTCCCTGTACAAGATGCACCCACAGTGAGTATTACATTCAGATCATTCAATCAGACTAAAATCTGACGAAAACATGAATGATCAGTAATAGCATGTACTAGGCATGCTTAGTGAGTCATCTCAAAGAGTTTTGAGAATACAGCTGCCGGTGCATGTGACATTTGAGTTGCTGTTAGTCAGCCTACTATCTGCCCTCTTTTTTAACTTTGAGCACCCGCCATTGTTAAACAACTCTGCACGGCCCTGGCGCTGAACCCTCTTGAAGGCTCTTCAGACAAGAGTGAGGTCTATTAATACATATTGAATAGGTATCCATAGGAGCAGCTGTGCCTCTATTTGTTGTGACACTAAACTCACTGACCTTATATCAGGACACTACGTTGGACTTTAAAAACTTATAGAGAGATTATTTTAAAGATTGGAGAAGTTCATTAAATTGTAACTGATATCACATGAATTTCAGTCATCTCAAATATTCACAACAATTTATAGACCTCTTTCTTTGAATGTCAGAATAGTCTTTAAATAAACCTGAAAGACATAGCAGTGCTTTGTACTGGGAACAGATATGGCTAAACGACAGTGTGTAACAGAACGCAGTCCTTCATAAGCTGGAGAAGAGTGAAATTATATTTTATATTGTTTTATATTTAGTCTTTAAAAAAACTTTACTTTGTATAAATAATGCTTTGCTTGGCATCTTTGTTTTAGCGCGGCGCTTTGGAATACTCAGCCCATGCGTTCTAAAGTAACCGTTGCACAATTCTAAAACCGCGGCATGAAAGTAAAATGTTTTTTTTTTTCTTTTAATGGCGCAACATTTTGAAACGCCGTTTAACCGCGCGCTGTGATGCACTAAAAACAGGTCCATCAAGCGCAGGTTTAGGACATGACATGTTCGAAATTATCGAAATTTTCCCCATTTATTTAGGCTGTTCTGTGTGAACCGAACTATAGGTCAGATGGTATAGAGACCGACCGGTATCCCGTTTCGAGCGATGCGTGATATGTATCAAACAGTTAAATAATTGAGAAATTAATTTAACGCAACTTATATTTTAGATAGACTGTCAGTTCCTTTGTGTAGTTTTGCTCCCCAAAAACAATGTGTTTTCATACATGGCCGAATTAACCGTCCCAAAAACTAACGTTACACGAACGAAACAACTGAATCGTTTGAATAAATGATTCATTCCACACACGTCACTTGTTTCGTTCCTGAATGAATCATTTTGAAAGAATCGGTTTATTCATTTAATTAATAATTCGCTTGTCGCCATTTACTCGCGAAATTTACTGGCGAAATTTAAAGAAAGAGTCCAGACTATTAATTAGTAATACGCATCCTGGCATTTGATTTCACAACCCTCTGTTTCTGCCAGGTATGCCCGCCGGTTGCACAAAACTGTGCGTCGTCTAGTGCCGGAGTCTGATGTTCGCTTCTTGCTCTCTGAGAGTGGAAGTGGCAAAGGGGCTGCAATGGTAACAGCCTGGGCTTCCCGGATGGCCGATCAGACACGTCAGATTGCCGAGACGCTGGCAGAGTTCCGGCTGACCAAAGAGCAACTCCTGGAGGTGAAAAAGAGAATGAGAACTGAGATCCAGAATGGACTGAGCAAGAACACCCAAAACACAGCCACCGTCAAGATGCTGCCCACTTACGTGCGGAGCACCCCGGATGGAACAGGTAAAACCTCTACAGCTATACAGGGTATTTTCCTAAATATAGGCAAAGACTCAGTCATCCCCCAGACATGTCTAAAATCCGCCTGTTCCTCTGCTATGAATAAATTAAATTCTCTTCATCCCTGTTGAATTGCATCATAGTATAATCCCAGGCTTACACAATGCAGGCACATGACATTGTTTTGAATATTAAATTATACATTGGGCAATATTTAATAAATGTTGTATGCTGCAGGATTCGTGACTTCTTTGTATTTTCTCTTTTATAAAGAAAATGGTGACTTTTTGGCTCTGGATCTTGGAGGTACAAACTTCAGGGTGCTTTTGGTAAAGATTCGCAGCGGCAAGAAACGAACAGTGGAGATGCATAATAAAATCTACGCCATTCCCATTGAAGTAATGCAAGGAACCGGAGAAGAGGTGTGTGGTCATTGTGACATATTTGCACCTCAATGAAATACTAGACATACACAAAAAGCATCTTTTATATTGTTGCACACAACCTAAAATAAACTTTTATAAACTTTTTAAAAAATAGCTTTCAGAGAATCCTAAAAAATGTGAAATGTTAATCTGATAATAATAAATATTTTGAAGACCTAAATAAGCTCATCAGAATGATTTCTAAAGGACCGTGTGACACAGAAAACTCATTTTAATTTCTGTTCCACACCACCTGCAGCTATTTGATCACATTGTATACTGCATATCTGACTTCCTGGACTATATGGGGATGAAGAATGCTCGCCTGCCTCTGGGCTTTACCTTTTCCTTCCCCTGCAGACAAACTAGTCTGGATGCGGTGAGTTGCCTCTTTGCCTTTTCAATTTCATTTTCTAATCAATTGAATGTATTCCAGATGATTTAACATGCTTTTATGGATACAGGGAATTCTGGTAACTTGGACAAAGGGCTTCAAAGCCACAGACTGTGAAGGAGAAGATGTTGTCGGCCTCCTGAGAGAGGCGATCAAAAGGAGAGAGGTCAGTTATGGGATCCTGTCAGAAATGTGACCAGATGGTGGAAGATTTCATAAAGTAATTCATTTTGATCCTTGTGTGACGAATGTTTTGTGTATGCTATATTATGTACAGGAGTTTGATTTGGATGTGGTAGCCATAGTGAATGACACAGTGGGTACAATGATGACCTGCGCATATGAGGAACCCACGTGTGAGGTTGGACTAATCGCAGGTAAACACAATATGTAATAAGAACTATTCAGTATTTCATATGTGACACATTTGAGTACACATGCTAAGATATTCATAGAGAACAAGCTAAGATATTCATATGTGTCATTTTAGGAACGGGTAGCAATGCCTGCTACATGGAGGAATTGCGAAACATTGAGATGGTCGATGGAGTGGAGGGCAGGATGTGTGTAAACATGGAGTGGGGAGCGTTTGGAGATAATGGCTGCCTGGATGACATCAGGACTCAGTATGATAATGCTGTGGATGATCTCTCCCTCAATGCTGGCAAACAAAAGTGAGCAGTTTTACTCAGTTGATGTGTAAATAAATTGATGCAAATGTTGTAACATAAAAAAAAAATATACTGTTTACACCATCATTTATGTAAATATAGCAGTATGGCATAAGAGACTTATTTTGAAACCGTAAAAATACATACATTTTTTTAAATTATGGTGTGCAATATTGAATTGTTTTTCAAATGTTTTGGTATATTTGAGATCTAAAAAGTTTTTTTCACTTTTAGGTATGAGAAGATGTGCAGTGGCATGTACCTGGGTGAGATTGTAAGGAACATCCTGATTGACTTGACCAAACGTGGCTTCCTCTTCAGAGGACAGATCTCTGAGACCCTGAAGACCAGGGGCATCTTTGAAACCAAGTTCCTTTCCCAAATCGAAAGGTGCTACATTGTTACATTTCATCACAAAAACCAGACAGACTGAAACAGCTAAATACTTCCTGTTTAGAAGTTGCTTAATAGTTGTTTCTTTCCCCTAGTGACCGTTTGGCGCTACTACAGGTCAGGTCCATTCTGCAGCATCTGGGCCTGGACAGCACATGCGACGACAGTATTATCGTCAAGGAAGTGTGTGGAGCTGTTTCCCGCCGTGCTGCCCAGCTCTGTGGAGCAGGAATGGCCGCCGTTGTAGACAAAATCAGAGAGAATCGTGGTCTGGACCATCTGGACATCACCGTTGGGGTGGATGGCACTCTGTATAAGCTCCATCCACAGTAAGTACATACCTAGTGAATGTATTTTTCATAGCTAGAGTGTGTAAATGTGGTACCTGACTTACGCCTCGGTTTTTCAGTTTCTCACGGATAATGCATCACACTGTAAAGGAGCTCGCCCCCAAATGCAACGTGACCTTCCTGCTCTCAGAAGACGGAAGCGGGAAAGGCGCCGCCTTGATCACCGCCGTTGGGTGCCGCCTCCGCCAGCAAGAACAAAAGAGCTGAACCCTTAATCGAACAAGCCCTCAGCTCCTTCTCTAGCTCTCTCGCAAAGCGTATACATTTCCACTCGCAGCTGCCACTCAGCTGCCATCCACCACGATCCGGCACATCCTTCTGCTCATGCCCAGAGCTGCGATTTGACCCCTTTGCATTGTATCCCACTCCTACATGTTCCTGTCAGCCTTTCTCTGTGTATGTCTTTGTGTGTTATTAGGGGTTGGTCCTATCTGTGTCCACCCAAACTATATAAAGATGTTAAACTGTTGTTAAAGTATTTATGGATGTATATTGGAAAAAGGGAAGAAATGTAAACACATTGCAAACATTAAAGTTAAGATATTTGACCAAGTATATGAATATATTATTTATTTTATTTTTATATTAGACGTGGCAGGAAATGGATACCTGAGGAAAAGAAGGTATTTTGTGGAAATTATGCCAAGCTAATTCCAAACCTCTGCGTATTGTCATTTGTCTGTGTGGCGTGAATATTGCGAAACATTTGAGGAACATTCGCTAACCATAACAGCCTCCTCATTGGTCACGGTGAGGAAGACGGGCAAGATCAGTCTCGCAGTCACAGCTGCCTTCCTGATAATTCAAGCCCCTTATACTGGTCGCCGTACGAATGAACAAGGACAGGAAACCTATTGCCTTTGCATATCCACTTTTTCTGAAGTAGTCTTACCCTCTCATTCCCGAAAAATTTAGCAGATTGTATCATGCGTATTGCTTTTGTCAGCTTTTTGCTGTGTGTGTGTGTGTGTGCAGATCTGTAGGTTATCGCTACCCGATTCCCAGTAAATGTCCTTCTGTGTGCCCTGGCTGGTTATTTGTGAGTGATCCTGTGTAGTTGATGTGAGTGAATCTGTGTAGTGGCTCAGAGATCTTCTGATGAATGCATGCTTTATTTGGTAACTGAGGTCTAGCATCCACTGATTTTGTACTATTTCATAGTTGCACTATATAAATAGATGTTCCTGGAAAAACCTATATAGGAGAAAACCATAAAAATATTTTGATCAACTCAATTTGTGTTCTGTGGTCTCCTTTGCAGTCGCCCAAACGCCCTAGTGTTATTTCTAGTCCAGTATTTAGATCCTGTGATCGTTTGAGCAATGGAAGAAATTCCTTTAATATCTATATTGACAGCTGATTTGCCAGGTGATGCGGAAAAAGCATGCCTGCACAAAATGGCTCAATTTTAAAATGATCTTCCAATCCCATTTCTTAGTTATAGTAAAATTGCTGGTTATTTTCTTGCAGTATTTTCATTTAAATGCTTAGACATTACCTAAGCTACAGATATCACAAAATCACAAATAAAGACTTAAACCTTATCTTAAGGGAGCCACATGTGAGCTCAAGTAATGGACTAGTGCAGTAACTGTACAGTATCCTTTACTCAGAATTCTTACATTTATACAATTAAAGATATCCTAGGCACTCATACAAAAGCAAATTCAACAAACAAATGAACATTACTAACAAAATCCATAAAAATACCAATTGTGCATCGCCATTATATGTGACGGCATAACAAACAAAATAGCTCCATATTATATAGCTTAATTATTAATCCGCTACATTACAGTCTTGGATATTATACTTGGGAAAAAAAATTATGTTAATTTTGAAACGAAAGATCTCAAACTTTACTAAATTCTCTTTAATCAGTCAAGCGTATGGAAGTACATGCAGATGTATATTAAATATAACACATGCTGTAAACACTGAAATGTAAGCTTAGTCTATTTACCGTACAATTACAACTGTTTGATTTTGTTTATATTTCAGCTTATATACATGATATCTTCAACCACTATAGATAACACATATTTCCCACCTAATTTAATTTTCTCTATTTTTTGAAATGCTGTCAAATCAACCTAACAGGCATCATACTGCTTACACCTTACTGTATATCTCAAGCAATCCATACGTACAGATGCTCTGACCTATTTAATGCTGATTCTGTTTTTACATTTAGAGATGCCACTTGACATTTAACCAATATTTACATCTTAAAACATTCATTGCTCAATAGCCATGCTAAATTAACATGGTTAACTGTTGTTCAGGTTTAGGGTCAGAATTTTTTTATTTATGTACTGTATGCATTTATATGACCCAAAAATACAATAAAAAACTGTAAACTGATGCATTTCTTACTATTATCAATTTTGAAAACAATTGTGCTGCTTGATATTTTTGTAGAAACTGATACATTTTGATGAACACAAAGTAGTTAGTAATTATTTGGAATATAATTATAAATGCCTTATTGTTATTTTTGATCAATTTAATGCATTGTTTCTGGAAATACGCATTCATTTCTTTCAAAAAAAAATTCTAACCCCAAACCTTTGAACAGTAGTTTATACAATACAAAATGAACTGATCTATACATATACAAGGACTTGTACTTCAAGCAGCAACACAGAAACAAATAAGGCTTGGTGCTTATGCCATAGGAGTAGATACTCCACCTGTAAAGCCCACAGAATCCACAACTGAGGGAAAATCTTATTCTGTTGTGAGGTATTAAGTGCAAGAATGGTGCTTGATTTTAATAATCGCCAACAGGGTTTTCACCTCATCACTGAAATACTGTAGAATTCAGGCTTTGATTAGTTTGGATGTGGTGTCTTCCGGTTCGCTTGCATGATTACGGACCACCATGCTGGTGGTCTCAGTGCGATAACTGCGTCTCATGTGGAAGGTTCTCATGTGCTGCAACTCCATGTTGTCCTCTTCAGAAATTTTGATGAGGGGACACCACTGGAACGCTTTGCGAAAACCTGAGCGGAATCTAAAGAAAGACAACAGATGCAAGACAGACGCATGTGCATTAAGAACGTAAATGCTGATGTGTTTACATCTAATATTTGCTCTTTCCTGCGATGTTATGTGCATGTACCTTTGGTTTAGACAGCAGTAAATGATGGGGTTGTACATAGTTGAACTCATGGCCAGCCAGAAGATGGACAAATAGACCTGCTGGATGTAGTGCTGCTTGTATATGTCCCTGTTGAAGCTCCCCAGGATGAAGTAGATGTGGTACGGGAGCCAACATATTGCAAAGGTCGTCACCACCACTATCATCATCTTCACAACCTTTATCAAATTGAAAAAATAGCATGAACTTTTTTTCTTTTCTTTTTTTTTAACACAAAGAACTATAATCCAAAACTACAAATAGCTGCTGCCACAAATGAAAAATCTCTCTGTAGAGGTGTATTATTATAAAGGACACAAGAGAGAAAAATGTGAAAGAAATGAAAAAGCTCATTTCCTGTTCTGCCAGAAGAAAAGCGTTCTGTCCCAAGGGAAGGCTTTACCATTGATTTTGAAATTCTGTGTGAGCTAACTACATGTGCTCATGATAATACACATTTTATTTCCCAGATGTGGAGATTATGTGTATCTCTTCAGAAACATGACAACTGTCTCCATCATTCATGGCTTAGGTTGGTTAATAAACAACAAAATTACACAAGTAAATACAGGCATCGCTAACCTTGCGTTTCGCCTGCATCTGGTTCTGGTAGTGGTCTGATGCTTCTCCAGGGATCTCGCTGCCCCACAGCCTCCGTCCCACCAGGCTGTAGGTCACCAACATCACCAGCAGAGGGAGCAAGTAGATCAGGATTATCACTGCAATCTGATACCTATGAGATCAAGCATCACTTTATGAGTCAAATCTACAAAAACGCAAATTTTATTAGATAAGAATGCTCTTTTGCCATTTAAAAAACACATCCCTTGTTATGCCTTTGATGGCCATTGAAATCTTTGAGAAGTGAAAAATTACTCAGTGTTTAACCTCATGTATTCGAGTTGCAAAAATAGCAATCTCAATTTACTATCTCACCCATTACTGGATAATCAAATGAAACTTAATGATGTTAATGTTTATCACACAGTACAACGGGATACATTTTGTTCACTTTTCTTACGAGAGTTGATGTTTCCCTCCATAATCGTCAGGCCACTCCACCATACAGACAGTCCGAGGGAAGTAGAACTTGGTGCTGGCGTAATAGCACTGAGGAAAGGCCAGTGAAAAAGCCACGGTCCAGATTACTCCGATCAGAACTTTAGTAGTAGTGGAGGAGAGCCTGGGCTTCAGAGGGTGGATTATAGCCATGTATCTGTGGATTTCAGCCAAAATCTTAATGTAAGTGAACGTGCCTTTAAATGACATACAGACCACCATAAATTTGATATATAAGAGTAACAAAATGAAAAAGGCTGGCAATACAAGTCACCAGATCAATTGCAATCGATTATCCAGGAATATCACAAATACATTATTCGCGCGCGGTAAATGGACTTTCAAGTAAACTGAATGTGTAGCCTACGCGCGCGGCTAAATTACTTGTTTGGGGACGTTGCGCGCTCTTACTACATGCGCACACGTTATTATTTAGACCAACTGAAAGCTTAAGTGCGGGTCCTAATCAAATCAGCATTTTTGTTGATTGTGCATGAGCTTCTAAACGCTTTTCTCAACACTTTGAGGTAACCATGACAGCTCATAAAAATACGGGCTAGGCTATTTGTCATTTAAAACGGGATGAATTTTATTTTAAAATGTATTGTAATATCATTAACTAATTTTGATGTGCAGTGACAAATCTTAAAATGTGGTCAAATTAGCTACATTCATCAGGATCTAACCTGTGGATGTCAGTCCACCTGATTCAACATTAGATCAGCTTGGACCGGCTCTTTAATTTATGACCAGCAAAACATGTAGGCTAAAAAAAAAAAAAAAAAAAAGCTGTATATTTTATCACAGGAGTTTACAAGCCGTCACTGATTTATTGTCATGATATCATAATGATGATGATTAATTATCCTAGTCCATGGGAACATGTTATAGTAAACTGAAAAAGAACTAAACATCTTTAGATTATTATTTGCAATTTATAAATTGTACTGTAGTAAATAACCACAATGGTTTACAATGAAGTGCTTTGTTGTCTGCTTACCTGTCAACAGCAATAGCCGCCATTGAATAAATGCTTGAGAACATGGCTGTTATTGGGAAGAAGTTTTGAAATTTGCAGTATCCCAAACCAAAATACCAGTCATTGTGCAAAGCATACACGAAATTGAAGACAGTGTTAAAAGTTGCCATTGACGCATCAGAAAAGGCGAGGTTTACAATGAAGTAGTTGGTGACCGTCCTCATGCGTTTATGTGCCAGAATGATCCAAATAACAGTGACATTGCCAACGATGGACACAATTACGATTAAAGAGTATGCAATAGCCCATAGTGCCACCTGCCAGTCCGGCTGCTCGAATAGATTGGTGGAGGTTTCGTTTCCATCTTCCTCGTCGTAGAGAAGAGATGCTGAAAGGGGGTCCAAAGTGGTATCCATTGTATTTGTCCGTAGTGATAAATCAATCTGTATGCTTATTCCAGTGAGTGACTTGCTCTGCTGTCGCTACGATGGTAAACTTGTGTGTGTTAGACATTTGGAGCAGTTCATTTTCCAAACAGTGAGTGTGGTCAGTGCATGCGCCTCGTGTACAAACCGTCTGCAGAAGTGCGTTTATTCGCCCGAAGGGATGATAAAGCACTGAAAAACTGAAGGAATGTGTGCCAAGTGTTGGAGGTGTGTCGGGTCCAATGCAATGACGTTGAATGAAACACTTTTGCCAGCGCGCATTGTGACGCACTGTATCCTACCCTGTTTAAGAGCTGGCAAAAAGCAACATTTTTAATTGTCATGCATTTGACGCGTTAACAGTGGACAGCTTGCTGTCATTAATAATTGCCAACCCCCTGTAGCGCGCACTAATGGAAATATGTCACAGTTTTGAACATGTTTGAGGTCTGCTGTACTTGTTCAGCTGAGACGTTGCTTAGATACCCCTTATTTCTCCAATCCAATTGTGTGAGGTGATATTTGTTCATTTTGTCAGAGCAGTGAGACAGGTGTCTGGGCAGCAGGTGGAGATAGTGTTAGTGACCATTACTCTTATTTGGACACTTCGAGTGCTAAAGGATATTTCAGTCTGATGTCTGAAGATCTTTTTATTAATATTCATTTATTGTGCAAATTAGGATAAGATGAACACCCCATTCCTACCTTATTTTGTACTCTAAGGATGGCACAGAATCTCATTACATAACCTTTGATTAATGGCTAAAGGCCATTTTTTACTTTGTGTCTCTGATAAATTGCAGTCTGTGACTTGTTAAGCTAAGTATAAATTGTTAATGAGTTGTGGACACATCAACGTTTTTGGATTGAAGTAAAAGTTATTTTTTTTTAAGTGAAAATATCAAATTAGACCCTGTTGCTATTATGACATACCTTTACTTTTACTTCGATTCTGCTTTCTCTGTCATCAGTTAGCCTATTCAATTATTTAAGTAAATTATTAAAATAAAATATTAAACAGAGAAGCTAATTTAGTAGGCCTTTGTTACTTTAGTGACACTTGCGAATTAAAATATTATTAAAAATTACATCAGAAGCTATTATTATTTTCTGTAAAACATTAGACCCCATTTCTGTAAGCTACTTTCTTGGGTGAGGGGTGGTGCAGTAACTCATTTCATCCAACATTTAATATTTACATCCTTTATTAAGACACTGGCTGTATCATCATCCTCATCCACATTGCCATCTTACCCCAATTTTAGCCTATCAACTTTTAATTATTCTTTTAAACTGGACATTGCTGCCAGAGATTTGCACACTTAATCTGTTGAGGTTTTTCTTATGCAAAATAAAAAAAAAAAATCATAAAAAAATAACAATAAATAAATAAATAAAGATGATTTATGTAGCCTACATGTTAAAAAAGTCAGCAGCAATTAGAAAAGAGGTTAAAACAGTGGTGTCCACATTAAAAACCTATTTAAAATGTAGATGTAATATGTAAATGCATAAATCTATAATGAAAATCTTAATATTTTATGAGTTTTGTTACATTCAGTATCGTTAAATAAAATTAAGTACTAATGTGCTTTAACAATATGAACTCCAAAATCATTAACTCCTGAAATAGAAATAACATACAAGCCATGTGAAGTGCCGCTCTCTCATTGGACAAACCACCTGTCAATCAAAACATTAGCTTGCGTGATAATGGAGCGCGTGCTCTGCTCACTCAGGTAGAAAATACAAACAAACCAGGAAGTGTCTACTACGCGAACGTATATTGTCTTATATATACGTTTTTAACATGTCAAATGAAGTCCGATATTGCGACAGGTGCTCGTACCTCTTTCTCAAGTTCCTTTTAATCGTATATGCAACAATTTTCTGGGTGAGTTTGATCGCTTTTATTATACGTTATAATAATAAATCAGTGTGGTAAGTCTACGAGGCTAAGTTAAGTGCGGTTTAAAATGTCGGAAAGAACAGAGAGAAAGCAAATAATGTCACACGTATGCTAGAAGTAGTAACGTTTCAGTTTGTGTTATATGTTTGTAATGATTTTATTATGCTAAGCAATACCTGTTACCAGTGCTTCTGACCCCACCCTCCTCACTCGAGGAATTCTGTAATGTGGCATTATGGTTTTCTTACTCATTGAATTATTGATCTCTTAGTAAGGTATGTTGAGCACAAATGTTCTTATGTCGTTGCAAATCCCATCGATTTATTGGTGCATTTGTACCAAAACACTATAAACGCATAGTATGTATATTTTAAAGAAGCAAATGGAAACTGAAACAGACTGCTTTTAATGGTTAGTGGTTGCTTTGCTTCTGTTATTGACTAATCGGAAATGCTGTGTGTGGTCATACTGAGCAAAGAGCCATGCCTTTAAAAAAAATATGACAATTTTCTAGCATGCAGTCAAAGACCATTAGAACCATCATTCATGTTTCAGTTGGACATCGGCTGATCATTATTACTTAGCTCAAGATTGTCGAATATGTGTTGAATAATTTACCACATGAGAACATTTCCCATTTTTATGAAAAGTATCTTTTTTCTTTTTTCCTAAAATAGAATTGTAGGATAAATCCTCTTGGGTATGCTTTATAAGATTATAATATCAAACTCACTGTAGCACTGTAGTTTTGATTGTTAGCTGCTGATACAAGTTTTACGCTACTAATATGTACATGTAATTTAGTAATATGTACTATTTAGGGGTAAATAAGATAAACAGATGTACCTTTTATATAAAAGAGTAAATATAGTATTGAAGAATATATATTATAGGTACACAACAGTCTCTCTTTCACTCTCGCTCTAATATTGTACTATAATTAGTTAATATTCCAGTGTTTTTCATTCAAAACATTATCAAGCACGTATTTACTTACTGTGTTCTCAAGTTGCATAGTACTCTTATTTACTCTTGTCAGCCTGTGACTTACCAAAAATAAACTAGAGAGTCATTTGGGGTTACATAAGCCCTGATATTTTCAGCTTTAAATTCCTTTGAGCGTTTGAATTGACCAGAAATCCTGATTATAATTGCTATGCAATGTTTGTTTTATTGTTCACCTTAATGTTCTGTCTCCGTTTGTTTTTATTTTCCACGTTTGCAGTTCTTTATTCATTTGACAGTGGAGTTTCCTATTGTATGAATTATTTTGCATCATCTTTGCATAAGCGGTTATGTACATTTCACAATTGTGCCATCGATGTATTCTTTATACTGTTTTATATGCAAATAATGCTTTTCATGGAAGTGTTATTCATATTTGAGGTGCTGTCATGGCGTAGGGAATATGACATTCTGTAGTTATCTTTATTCTCATCCGTTATTGACATTTGAAAAAAGATTATTGTGAGTAACAGGCTGGTGTCAAAGATACTCTATGTGACAGCAGAGGTTTGAAATGCTACGGGCTGCACCATTGTGCTTCTCTCCCTGTTTTCTGTCAAGAGCAGGTCTGCACATGTTGAACCCATCACACTGACAGCGTAAACAATGGGCCCCATTGGACCCCATTTCAGACCATTATGCCACCAGCCGAGGCTCTTGGTGGCCCATTGGCACCAGTATTACAGTGCTGGCTGACCCAGAGCACACTTCGTGCTGCTTTCATCATGGTTTTCACAAGAGACCAGGTGCACGTGCCTCATGCAGGGCTGCATGGGTGAATTATTGTGTGGATGGCTATTCTGAGTACGTCTGCTCACCATTTCTGTTGATTAACACTGAAGTTGAAGTGCACTGTCTTACAAGTGTGTACAAAGTGTTTGACTTGGGCAGTTCTGGATGTTTAGAAATAGTTTGTATGTGCTAGAGGAACCTTTTGTTGGTTTCTATTTTGACGCTCTTTGTATTCATATTGTGTTTAAGCAATATGTTTCAACGTAGAGATGCATGGAAATAAGTGGATTACAAGTTATGAGCAACCAGATGGAAGCCAGCTTCAGCCTGAGAGAATTTCTGTTAAAATGAGGAGGTGCTGGCCTCGAACTCCATCAAACGTATCTTCAGTCTTTATAGTCTGCCAAAGTTCATAACTCTGGGTGATACTTTCCAACCAATTTCCCAGGTGGCTTTTGTTACCCCTGTTGAGGGATCTAAACATAAAGGAATGTCTTGTTTTTCGGTCTTTCAATACCTTAAAGATTAAGTATAGCCATTTATGTTATAACAAATTCATTATTTTTGTAAATTTGTGTTTCATTTATGTTTACACATCTTGGTTAATCAATTTTACCGTATTCTTTTATATGTTTGTATATAAAGTGAATAAAATCAAGTCACATCAAATTCTCTTTAGCATACAGTTACACTACTTTTTCAGCAGTTCAGCATATTAGAATAATTTCTCAAGGATACTGAATACCGAAGTAAGGGCTGCTAAAAATGTAGCTTTGCCATCAATAAATGACATTTTTAAAATATATTAAAATACAAAACGGTTATTTCTAATTATAATAATATTTTACAAGACCAATGTTAAAAGAAATTCAAAAACATAAAATAATTAAAAAACATAAAAAAAAGTTATAGATAGAATAAATGTTAATTTTCACTACTAGTTTTATTGCTTTAAAATAAAAAAGAATTTACTGTAGCACACATTTGCTTATCTTAAACACTACTACTTGTTATTTAATTTAGCGTTTCCCGTCCCTGTTCTTGGCAGCACACCAACACTACTCATTTTTCAACTTGTCCTAATGAACTCATAAGCTCATTAGTACAGACCTCAGGACCAGAAGTATACTGGTCAGATAAGGGAGACATCTAAAAGGGACTCCAGGAACAGGGTCGGGAAACACTGATTTAATTATATGAATATCCACCTTCTTTTTTTAGCTCATTAGTCAACAAACCCTCCTCAACCGATGGTGGTGGACCTTAAATTTAACCAAACTGAATAGACCTTCATTAAATCCATATCACCCACAGATCGTTTCATGTTTCAAGTTTTAATTTGGACAAGACTAAAAGTGGTCAGAGAGTTGTTCACTCTGTAATTAGTCCATTCCTTTCCACCAGTTTGACCTGTTTACACCCACTCACATTCACCGCACACTTTAGTTGCTTCCCTTTGAAACATGATCTTCTTAATGTCGTTGTTGAACAGTACAGTACAATTTTAGAAAAGTGATGTACACACTATTTGAGTTCATAATATTTGCTTTGTTATTGCCAATTATTTTCTCACCTGAATGCTGTTGATAAGACATCCCATCGGTATGATACCGCCATTCGTTTGAGGTAAAAGATTACAGCTTATCCATACAGACATGCTGGTGTGATGTTGAATGAGAAAGGAATGCATTAGCAAAACAAACGTGTCGTAAAGCCCATATGGACACACACACACACACACAGTGAGCTAACAGGCATGGAGTGGCTTTACTGCAATTACCAGGGCAGCATTATGATGGTTATTATTTGATTATGCCATTAAGCCATGTCAGTGGAGCTCCGTGTTTTTTTCTTCTCAGGGTTACGGTAGTGCATTTGCTATGTCAGTTTTGCACAACTTCATCTGAATGTGCTTCTCCCAGATCTACGTTTTATTGTGGAACAGAAATGGTTCAGGGGTTCACACCACTAGCTTTAATTCTACAATTAGTCAACCACAGCTCCGATCAGTAGAGTATGATAATCATGTAGAATATATCCAAATGGAAATCACACTTGGTGCTTTGAGGAGCCATTAAGATTCAAGGTTGGAATGTATTAACCCAGGCGGTCACAGTTTCACAGCTTTACTTTGCTTCGTTTGAATCATAATACCATTAAGTATGGAAAAAAATACTGAAGAATACACTTCTAGATTCAGTAAAGTCCATTTTGTGGCTTTTTGTGTCCCTAAATGTGACTAAACTTTTTCCCATTTGCAATGTAATTTAGCATGAAACCAAAATGGTCTGATTTGTGTTATTTGTTTCAGCTCATAGGGGGCTTTATTTTGGCCATTGGCATTTATGCGGAGGTGGAGAGGCAACAGTATAAAACTCTGGAAGGAGTATTCTTGGCTCCTGCCATTATCCTTATCGTGCTCGGTGTGATCATGTTCATCGTCTCCTTCATTGGCGTTCTGGCGTCTCTCAGAGACAACTTGTGCCTTCTCAAAGTGGTAAGTATCCAATTTTTCATCAGACTCTTTTATATAGTAGTGTGCTCTTCAGCACAACGCTTATTATGTAAACCATATTGATTTGCCAACACTTCATATTCTACTCCTCATTATTATGTTTTTGGGAGAAAGCAAGCATTATTGGCACAAAGAGACAATTCACCTAAATATGAAAGTCCGGTCATTATTTATTCTCCATTTCATGTTGTTCCAAACCAAAACTATTTTGGTTTTGTCCATACATTGAAAGTCGATGCCTAGTGGTATGTTCTCCATTAACTTTCATTATATGGACAAAAAACACACGATATTATGAATCATTAGAGATGAATCAATGTCAGTTTTAATAAGGGAATCATTTGAATAACCCTCTCTAACTACACTAATCACCTGATGTAGAATTAGCATGAACTTTGCAGATGTTACTGACGTAACTGTCAAAGCCAATATGAAAAATACCACTCTCATTTGCCTAAAGATCACTTGGTGATCAACTACATTTTTAGGGTGCAGTTATAATCAACAGGGCTGAAAATGAAAATCAGTTCTAGAGTGTTTCCTGTTTCAGAGCAGAATTGTCCAGTTTCTCTGTTAATGCATCTCCCTAAACACAAACTAGAAAACAAGCTGATGAGAACTGAATCAATTTATGAGTTATTTGTATTCACTGGTCCATCTGCCTTGTAGAAAATGTCACTGGGTGCTGTAGACGCTCATATACAGGCACACAGCCCACGTAGGGCAGAAGCTGAGGCTTGAGACTGTTGTATTTCATTTGTATACTTTATGAGTCAAGTGTGTGTGTCTCTGTTTCACTTGAGGTTCTCTGTTTACTGTTGCTTTGCAGTTTCTTTACATGTTGGCTCTCTGTCTCATTTTGGAGCTTGTCAGTGGGATTCTTGCTTTGATCTTTAGGAGACAGGTACAGCCATCTTTATTTTCTTTCATTTATAATGCTCTTGACAAATCCCTCCCTTCATATAATAAGACTGTTTTTTTTCGATGTACCTTTCCAAGTGGCAGACCGTGACATGGCTCACAAAAAGAAAAGTATACAGAATTTAGTTTTGCTGTATTTTATAGTCATTAGCCATGCAATGTGACAGTAATTGTTGGCTGTGTCTTTGTTATTCATTTCATTAGGCTAATGGGATACATGCTAATTTGAAAAAGATAATTATGAGTACTGTTACATGGTTGCTAGGTCATGACTGTTTTGTGATTAGGTTGTATTTCAGCATCTGCTGGATGTGGAAATTTATTTGGCTTCTCGACACTTCAGCAATCATTAACAAAATAATTTAGATGCCAGAGTATAATTACCATCATTGTGAACATAATTTCAATCATATTTTTAAGAAACATATTGTACCAGTCCTCAGATATTACGGTTTTATTCAGTTTGTTTCTAACTACAGCAACAAAGGCTCAACATCCCAAGCTAAAATAAATTAGACTTGTTCATTTTTTTTTTTTCCAAAAACAACATCCTCTTGTTATAATGACTTTTTTTGTCAATTAGACAGAAGACCTTCTCAACAAAAACATCCGTAAAGGCATGGTCAATTACTACGATGACCTTGATTTCAAAAACATCATGGACTTTGTTCAGAAAACGGTAAGAGATTTATCATGAGCACAGATTTAATATGGTGACTTTTTAAGGTTGAAGGCAAATAACAAAGTTTCACTATGAAGGTCCAGATCTCTCTGAATGTATTTACTCTACATTACCATTAGCAAACCCATCCTGTTTAAAACTTCATGCATTTCAAACTATTTTTTTTATTCGCTTCTGAAAATAAAATAAGCTGGTATGCTCCTGTGAATGTTTTCTTTTTTTTGGCATTTGTTTCAAAGGTTTTGTTTTTTTAATCCTTAAAAACCATTTGTAATTTTTTCAGTTAAATAATGTAAAAATGTAAAAACAATTATTAAAACAGCGTTTTTTTTTTTTTTTTTTCCCTAGATTTTTGATTTAATACAAATGTACGGTTTAATATATCTAAAAAATAGTTTTGTTTATATAATTTAGTTTGAGTCCTGGCTCGCAGACCTTTCCTGATCCCATCGCTCCCTATCTCTCTACCGCTTCACTTCCTGTCAGTTCTGATCTATCCTATCTAATAAAGGCAAAAAATAAATCTTAAAAGAAAAAAGTATTATTTTAATCAATTTATGCAAATATTATCAAAAGAAAATAGAAAAGGTTACGAGAAAATATTTACAAAACTACAAATATAGTACAGTATAATATTGCACTTTTAAATGTACTTTTAAAGAATTTACTCGCAGATCTCAGAGCAGCTCTGGAGACCAAGTGTATATGGGTGTACACATATATTCAACAGACACTGAAAAATAACATCAATTATTCAGCTCTGCTTTGACTTTTTGAATTCCATGACATTTATGCTCTATAAATTCACATTTGTAATGTCTGTATAATACAATTTAATCTGTGTTATCCTCATGAAAATCATAAGGCCCCTTTTAATCATGTAACTGTGATATGATGCCAAGTCAGATGTACTTCTTTATTAGCATTTATTAGGTAACAACAACTCCTTGAGTACATTTAGAAGTAACACATTGAAACCAACCATTTGAAATTTCTTTGTCTAGTATGAGTCTACTTCATGTAGTTTAAAATGCTAGGCACCCAGCAGACACATCCACAACATTTCAATTCTCAGACATTTCAATGGAAACACTCTAAGTAAGCCCAGTGGCTCTGAGGTGCATTCAGACACATACAAATGGCTCTGTGCCAGGCCACCAGCTGTGCAACCTCACCCTTCGCATCTGCATGTACCTGTTTGATGTGAGTAATTACAGCCAGCTGTTTCAGCAGTGCTCAATTATGTACAGAAATATTACAACATTTTCATTTCATTAACAAGCTTCTTTTTGACTTGACTTTAAAGACACTAAATAGAGTGGCGCCTAACAGTCAATTTCAAGTAATCATTCCTCAGAAAGAAAAAGGTTGAGCACATTCTGTTTGGGCTACTGTTAAGATAAAGGGATTATTTTCTATATTTGTTTAAACCCCATTCAGTGCCATTCACAGCAGTCTTTTATTGTGGTTTGAATTTTTAGGGGGGTTTTTTTATATTTGAAATCCAGAAAAGCTCAATATGACACCGTGGGTATTTGTTTCTGCTAAGATTTCAACAGATGGAAGATGTGTTCAATTTGAAGGACAATGAAAACATCGCAGGGAGCCAGTCCACTTCCGAATATCCCTTCACAAGATTTAGAGAGGAAAAGAAACCTGACAGTCATTTTGCTCCCCCGCAGTACATCACAAATAAGCTGTGAATAATTAGTAACTCTGTTATTCTATTTAGCTTATGTCATCTCTGACGTAGTTTCCAAAGTGTTCTTCAAAAAAAAATAGAGAAAAAAATGCTAAGTATGAGTCAGTTTTGTTAAGTGACGTGGATTTTTACAGACATCCTATTCACAGTAGTTTAGAGAGCAGTGAACACCGCACAAGACCCTGTTAATAGAAACATAGCTAGTGCTTTCTGTTTTCTGCCTGGCTGCTGTGTCCAGTGGCTTTACTCCCAGTGGTTCTGGTCATTCCTCATTTATTTGTTTTGAGACCAACATCCCAATGCATTTGTTTCTATTAGCTGTCCACAATAGGATATCATTAAACAATTATGTTCTTTGTTTTTCTCAAGCTGATTGTCATAGAATTCTTGTTCATCAGTATGAGATGTTTCTTACGAGAGAGTCAAGCAGTTGCTGAAGCAATTACCTTTAATGTTATTCACTGCCATTTAAATGAGCTGTTGGGATGGAATATGAATTGTGCCATTCACTGAGGGAAGACAGGAGCCTAATATTTATTCATGCTTGTCCTCTGACAGTTTTTGCTCAATAAATGAACACAAAGCAGCTCAGATTATTCATTTCACCCCTCGTGTTTCATGCCCTGTCAACCTAGGTGCAATTTAGCTGATGACACACTAGAAATTCAACTCAAGTCCAACTATTTGCACATTACCCAAATGTAGTTTTTTTTTTAAAAATGCGTTATACAGCTATTCTTGTAGTCTTGTACGCATTGTTCAAAATCATTCTCCCTTTTCTGACTAACATTGTCCTTCATCTGAAGCTTTGCTGATATTTCAATTTTACTGTTTGATTCTTTGTCTTTTCCAGTTTAAATGTTGTGGGGGAAATGACTTCACGGACTGGAAGGTGAACATGTATCATAACTGCTCTGCTCCTGGTCCTCTAGCGTGTGCAGTGCCTTACACCTGTTGTCAGAGCAAGGTTTGTCTATGAGTATTTTTTTTTCTGTGAACAGCTTACAGTGTCAACATAGCCTCCACATGCACAAGAACACCACCTTATGTTATATTTGCTTTTTTAACAGCAAGTCACTAGTGAAAAATAAAAACACTAAAATGTATTTGAAATGCGTTTATTTTATCCTAAAAATTCCAGGTATACTTCAGGTACACTTTAAATATCTTTTAAAGACATTAGTAAAATGACATTAAAACACATTTTAGGCTTAATACTAAGTATTGTACAAGTAGTAATAAATGTATTTTGAATATATAATATATTTTACAATATTACATACAGATCCTTCAGAAAATAAAAATACAACAGTCCTGTTAACGCCGATTCTTATCTCCTGGATCTTCCTACCAGTGTTTCATAAACAAATATTGCTTTGTCTGTAAACTTTGGCTTAGTCATTGCTATCAGCTGTCGAATAACCTACATAAATTACCTTCTGTTAAAGAAATACAATCCTAGCATTTTTAAGTATAGTTTAAGTGTTAGCCGAAATTCTAAATGTAGCCCTGGTTCAGCTGAAGGGAAACAAAAGCATTTATTTCTTTTGTGATTCTTTCAAGAGGTTACTGTTTGGTCAATTGAAAGGAGATCTAAAGGGAGAATTGTGGGCAGATGGAAAGCATAAAAAAATAAATGGTCATTATGTGTTTCTCGGCATACCTCATTTTGTTTCGTCTCGTTTAAGCTCTGCTCATGTCTGCTTTCAGTTTCACAAATAACTGGCACTTCCAAATTTTACAGGTGCAAAAACAATGGCACTACATCCAGTGAACTGGGAAAGAACTTTGTCCACACATCATACATTTGAAATGATGCATGAAGTGTTTTTCTGCTCAGTTTTTATAATACCCAGTTGCTTTGCTTTGCTTTACTTTTGTTCATTTATGGAAAACGGTGAGCTCATAACGATCCTGCGATATCTGGATCATTCCTGTGTTGTGTACATTTGAAATCTATAACTGCTGAAAGTGAGTAGTCTTGTGTTATATTTTAAGAAGTATGTCTATAAATGGGTAGCAGACTTTCGAAAATGTGCTCTCATGAAGCATTGATTGATAGCTTGATGATTTACACAACCGCAATAGCATGAACAAGCTGTCTAACCGGATCGAAATTAAGAGCTAGAGCTAGCCATTGCCCGGGAAGGGTTTGAGAGTTTGTTTACATGAGTATCAATTTAGTCTGGAATATTTGAGCTGCTTTTGTCCTGCCAAAAATGATGTCACTTCCTGGAGGAAGGGTCCTGGCTTTTGTTAAGTCATAGTACACTTAAAAATGTTGATAATTCTGTCATAATTTTCTCATCCTCATGTCATTTTAAACCCGTGTGAACCGTTCTGCAACACAAAAGGAGATCATCTGATTAATGCTGGTTTCCAAACTACTTCAGATCTCATTCACTTTCAGTTTATAGAAAAAAAATCGAAATATCTTTTTTTGTGTTCCCCAAATCTGAAATGCATCTTATGAAGTCGGTTATATGATTGGGACATGAAAACGTGCTGCTTTAATAGGAATTGACCCATCTGGGTGTCTAGAAGAGTGTGAAGGATATTGTTACACCATGTGCTGAAAAAAACGCAAGCTATTTTTTCTAGTTTCTTGCGCATTTATTCTCTTGTCATTCTCAAAACAAGCCAGAGCGTTCGTAACAAGACCCAGCTTGAAATTACATTTACCTGAATATTAAAAAGAGCCCATTTTTGGAGGTGCGTAGGACAGTTAAAAAATTGGTTCTCTTAAAGTGCGATACTAAAGCAGGTCTTGCAGTCAAAAAGGACATCCATTTTTCATTAGTTTTGGAAAAAGCACAGAGCCTGTTTGCTCGGCGTCCAGCTGTGAGCAGATTACCTATGGACACGCATTACCTCATCACTACTTCAGTCCAAGACAAAGCAATGGTGCTGTCTATATATGAAGATTACATCAGAAAGTTTAGTCTGAAATCAAATACCAGATTGTAATCTGAGGGCATTACCTTTAAAACCAATGAAAGGATCTTTAATCCCACTCATTAAGCCTGATGGAGATCAATTTGTTTATTGTCTAAGTTCATAACCAAAATTGTAAAGCTTCAAAAAGTTCCCGAAGAGTTAAGGAAAGAAACCCATATAAATTATGCAGTTCAGTCCAACTTTTATGTAGAGACACTATCACTGTATATGATAAATAGATTTAATTTACTGTAAGAACATTTAGGAACATTTATCAATGCACATACATGCAGCACACTGACTGAAAGTTACTTGAACTTTCTATGACAGGATAGAAGTCTATAATTTCATTAAATATCTTCATTTGAGTTTCAAAGACAAACCACCGTCTAATGAATTTGGAATGAGTTTAGGATGAATAAATGAGGACAGTTTTTGAGTGAACTAACCATTTCAAAGCAGAGGTGGTCGAAGTACACAAATCAAGTACTTGAGTAAAAGTACAGATCCATACTATAAAACATTACTCCAGT
>JAUMHP010000015.1:1403940-1415150 GCA_032361065.1 Enteromius trimaculatus | reverse complement strand
CCTTTGTTTAGTCACGGCGCGTTAAACGTCGGCGATATTCGCACGCGATATTCGTCCCGGTGTGAACAGGCCTTAAGACTTGTAGAACATCGCATTGTTTTCATATTAAATACTTATCACAGAATATTTGTTTTTAAGACTTGCTTAGTGTAATAGTAGACATGTCAAGCTTTCTACATATATAACTCATGTGTCTATGTGGAGTTTTTGCAGAGTTTCAGTTCATTTTAGTGACGCATTTCTAAATTAAGATCATGCAGACCAACATGTCAGTTTTCTTAATTTTCTAAATGCACAAAATTGTGTTGTTACTATGCGTGTATACAAATTAAAGTGGACCAAATTAAATTAGTAGATGCGCAATCTATCCAACACTGCCTTTGCGAAAGACTGGTAGACTGCGATCTACATATTGGGCACCCTTGATCACAGACTTTACAGTTTTCATATGTCCAAATTATCAAATTGCAATCTATGGTCAGACAATCAGATTATTTTCACAAACAGCTTATATGGAAAGCAGGAAGCTGTGGTATATAGCAGATAAATTTAGTTTAACGTCATTCTTAGCTTCGTATGCATCTGTCGGTTTGTTGTACAAGAACATAGCTTACAGCTTAATTTATTTAGATAAAAACTCAAATAAGATTGGGTCTCACAGTCTGGCATGGTATAATTTAGCATAAGCAAACAATGCAAGCAAGAAAATTAATCCACTTCCTTTGTAATCTCTCACTATTCAGGAAAAGGCACAACATCAGCTTTCTGAGAACAAATGCACCCTCCCATCAAAGGATTTTTATGGAACTCACCTCGGAATAAAGCACTCAGTACTGGCCAAGTTTTTTTCCACAGTGTGGTTTCAAGTTCATTCATAAAATACAAAGACCTTTCTGTGCTGACTTCACCATTGCTCACAATTCTAAGAAATTCACTAAATACATGAAAGAAACAGCACACTGTTTGCCCCCCTGAGACTTAAGGTTTAAAACATTTTTGGAATTTATACTCAGAAATTTGAAAGCCACATGAAGGTACTGCTGTCAGCACACCCAATAATTACAGCGTGAGGTGCTAGAAAGTAGTAATCTAAATCACGCTGGCTCTCCCTGACAGCATTTTAGTTTAATAACTACCTATGGACAAGATAGATGCATGGAAATGACTAGTGTTGATTGGAGAGTCTCTATGAGGTCAAATGCAGGACGAATAGATGGTAGTGGAAACGAAGCACAGGCTGATGTAGAAATGCAAATTTCCAGTTCTGTTGGGCATAACTTTCAAGGACTTTACAGGATTGAGGAGGGCGATACGGACAGTAAATGCAAATATCTTGTTTAGTTTATTTGCATTAAACATTGTGTAGATGCTACATCATCAGGAACAATGAGCCAAAAATAAGCCTACGAGTGCCAGGTTTAAAAATGTACAATATGTTGAGATGGGCCTACAATGCAAGGCCAGGGTCAAGTACATATTTACACCTTTCCCAAGAAAGCTATAAAATTTTGTAGAGGGCATTAGTATGCTGAAGAGAACACGAGCTATAGTGCACTTCATTCTAGCTTGCGCACCTGACCAGTCCAAACTTAATGCAACGACACAAATGTGTTTTATGCTCTATGAATCTCTACACTTGGGCATGTTCTCCCTGCTGACCGCTGTGAATGTTGGGAGATTTGTGGGCTGTGGTTTCCAGCAGAGTGTGGGACAGGGTGTGATGAATATCAGCAAAAACAGCACAGAGCCTCAAAATTGATCAAAACCCTGAAGTGCCCAAGAGCTTATGGAGACGCTCTCCACAAATACACAAACAACTTCTGTAATGTTGGAATTCTACATGAATAATGCCATATGACAGCATACTATTATTAATAAATAACCATTCAAAAGATTGGGGTCATATATATATGAGAGAGAGAAATATATATAAACATAATCCCCACTTACTGAACAAAACAACATAAATTGAACAGACTTAAACTACATTTGATCAAACTACACTCAACTAAATAGTTATGTATTATTTTTATTACACTACAAAATTATTATATTTTATTATTAAGTATTTATTATTATATAAATAATCAAAAAATTCTGATATACAGACGAACAAAATATGTTGAACCACACATTCGGTTGAGTGAAACTAAAATGAAAACATTTTTTAAAAATTAATAATTTAAAAAAAAAAATGCTAAAGTTTACACTTTATACAAGATAAATGTATAGATCCAAACTGGATTGCCTCAAGTCAGATATAATACAACTGATTCAGACTGAATCAAATAAACAGAAATGAATTGAAAATTGAGAACTGAGGAAAATTAAGAGCAAACTACAGTAAAAGAAGAGATTGAGAGACAAAGACTGTGGAAGCGAGTTTAATTATCCTCATCATAGTATGCACTGACCCTCCATAGAGGTCGGCTACTACTGAAACTCTATGGACTCAGAAATACCCCACCGAAAAGCAAATGAGATCTTGCCTACTCTGTGCCACAATGCCATTCAGAGATGCCCTCATTTACACGGTGCCAGTGACATCATTATGCTTCCTCAGTCGCTGTGTTCTGGAAAGCAACGCGTGCAACTGAGGGCAGAAAATGTTAGTAGTGAGATGCAGTGAAATCTCATGTTTTCATTCTTGGTGTTGTGGGGCTAAGCTGATCAGGGAAGATTAGGTGCCCTACTTACATTCACTTGGCGCTGCTCAAGACCAACCATCTTCAAACCAGCCTGGTGAAACTATATAGACCGGGAGGAAGGGGAAAAGAATGAGATAAAGGAAGGGTGGAAAAGGATGCTTGGCATTTGGCCAGCCAAGATGGCACCTATCTGTGGGGAACACCATGGAAACCGAGAGAGGGAACAGGCGCTAAGCCTCTTAGCCTAGATTTACATGACATTCCACGTGGCCCTGTGAACATGTGCCCACCTCCCTGGCACCCTGACATGCTCCGCTGAGGAAGATAAGGCTGGAATTAGATAACAGCGATACCTATGATAAGTGTAAAACCAGAGATATCAGTAGTGAGTGCTTTAGGTAAGAAGCTAATCAAGCCAAAGTGGTGGTTCCAGCACACTGTAGCTTTACTGTGTCTGAAAAGGAAGGATGTACAGACTTATCTCACTGCCTGCATGAACCAATTCCATTCTGTAGCATATGTTCAATCAGATTTCAGTCAACCCTGTCAGTGTAAATAACACATTCATTCTACTACAAGTGGATACTGATAACGGCTTTGTAATTTGTTTAAAGGGCAACAGAGACGGACAGAACCTGACATTCCTGTCATGCACGCAGCGGAGTCTTTTCTAGAAAGAGCTGTGACTGACATTTCTCTCGTCAGGCTACATCTGCTAATAACCGGCGGCTCCTGACCCATGACCTCTCCCCGGGCACTCATAATAGAACAGGGCAATGCGAGGTCAAAGGACAGTCGATGGGAATCTCTTCCTTACAGCATGCAAAGGAGAGGCTGGGAGTAACAATGAGGCTGAGGCAAGCATTCTGGTTTTAGTATCCAATCTACGCTGCACAGAAAAGACTAGTGTGCTTGTGATTGTATTAAAAAGAGCCATTTATTTAATGTTCCCTGTGATTCTCAGCTTAAACGTAGACAGATAGTAAAACAAGACAACAGCACTATAAACTACAGCACTATAAACAGCCCCAGGAAAAGCAGCAGCATTTGCCTCATGAAAAATGTAGATGTGTCAGTTTAAAATAAAAATAAAACCAAGAAAATCTGAACAAAAATCTTAACTGTCTAGCACTATTATATGAATATATAACAGAATATATTAAAATGTAACTTAATACTGTATGAGACAAAAACAAAACAAAAAAGAACTCTCATTAAATATGCCACCCTGCCACAATACTATAGTATTTGTGGAATATTTTCATTAGGGTGCTTTAACAACAATTTAATAGTCGTATCTATACCGTATATATAGTCAATTGACAGCCTTAGAAAAAATAATGCAAAAACAACTGCAAGAACACAGGTGCAATAATTCCTGTTGAAGCCAAAAACATTGTGTAGGGTTTTTGTTCTGCGTTTTGCAATTTCCCCGCTCTGCTCGGAGAAATACAGCGTTCAAGGACGACTGGAGACAAGAGACTCATCAGAAATGTTTCCTTTTCTCTTTCATCCCTTGTCTCTTTGTCGCATTTGCAAGTCAAGCACCACTTGCACACGGCAATGATTAACAATTATGGCCATTAGAGAGTTGCACAAGGTTTATAGTGAAGGGGCTAATCTAAACCATTGTAATCAAAGTATCAAATGTTTGTCAGTGGATGTATATCAGGAACGCATTTGGTTCCACTTTATGTTGTGTTTTTACTAAAACGGAGATTTGAAGTGCGTGATAGAGCTGTAACCCTACCATTGACAAGGAAGCACTGATGTGATAAATGTAAAGATGCGGATCCAGACTGAAAGACAAAATACTTGTTTTGAGCAAACATGCCGACAAAAAGAGGTCTCAGGCTTCGGATTCGGATAACTAATGAATAGACAATCAACAATTTATTTAATGCATGCTGAAAACTTGCAAACAGAATATCTGTGAAAGAATATTTTTCGTCTAACAGGCAACTCAAATTAAATTTTTTGCTAGTTTTTGACTCTACAGTGCTTATAAAATCATTCATCTTACGATGTTAAAGTTTTAATGAAATTTATAGCAATGTAGAGCAAGGGAATCTAGCTGTGGGAGTCACTGAAGATTGATAAATGCAAATTATATTCATCTTTTTTTTAAAGAATGACTCAAGATTCTAAATATTGCACATTTATACTTAAATTATTAAACCACAACACAAACGTGAACTCACACCTGCTGCACAAACGATTAATTAGCTTTGATTGTTTATTTTCCCCAGTGCTTGTCAGCTTGTGACTGACTAATTTATGCTAATGTGTTTCTATACTTGACAGCATGGGATGATACCGCCCCTCTGGAGGGCTTGGAATGTGTGTGTGTACATGTTTTCTACTTTTGTTAACATGAGAGATGAAGTTGCTTACATACAAGACTGCCAACAAATCCCTCTCTTTTCACCTAATCCAGGAGCATTTAAACCGCAGGCCGGTTATGCTGGGAAGATTTAAGATGTGAACTATTACATCTGAATGAAAGAGCTGCAGTGAAAGGGCATGGCATCATCAAGCAGTATGACACCATGACAGCCCTGTCCCTGCAGAGAAAGACTATCACAAAAAAGCACTAAAGTCAGTGTGGGGCACGCAAGGGTCTATGTCTCTATGTACGAAAATGGCCTTCTTTTGTATCCCACGGTTTACACACAGTTATATGCAGCTCTGCTTTGAACATGAAAGCATGATTTGGGGCCCTTCCATTCACTGTTTTTCCATGCAATTTAACAAACCCCTGCCTCATGACTGACAGACTAGAGAGGAACGAGGGAGGCTGGAGATAGATTTCAAATTAACTCGTCAGGAAGTTATAAATCAACAGATCTTCACTATAAACACTACAAGGCAATACAATATATTTTAATATATTAATGCCTCTTTTTTTATTGACAAATCAAAATTTAATAATGTTTATGCTTAAAGCAAGAATATACTACTTGTCAAATACTACTACTACTAAAAGTGAAAATGCTAGTTATAGTTAAGATTAAATGAAATGCATAGAGACTAAGCATTTAAAAAAATAGTTTCTCCATAAACAGTTCTTTTTTTGTTATTATTGGCAAAGTTTTCTGTTCAGAAAGTTACAGTATGGCACCATAGCACAACAAATCATTAATAAACCTCAAAAGATTAGGAAAACCTCATCCTATTATCTTTTTGAAATGATATGTATATTTTGCTACTATAAGAAGCGCTGTTGTTCCGCAAGGGCGTTCAATCAAACCAAACGTGCATGAAACATGAGCAATGATGATTGATTTTGTCATTCACCATTACAAGCCTCCAGTAAAGGCAGGTTCTCATGTGTCATTTATCTTGTTTATCTTCACACACACACACACGCAGCACAGGGATCTGAACATTGCAGGTACTCAAAGCACTTATCAACTCATCTTGTGAACTTATTGCTCCCATTTAGTGTGGTTTTCAAGAGATGAGCTTTACGCTCTATGCACACAAACACATATGGATGTTTTGCATGCTCGCTGTCTGTCTGGCAAAGAGACTAATGCGTTCATTAATCCTTCATAAGTGTTTGCTTATGTACACACACACAGTTACACAACACACCACTCTTTTACAAACTGCAGCCATCTGTATAGAGATTATTACCAACAATTCACACAGAAAAACTTTTTTTTTTTTTTTTATCTATCCTTCCACTCCACTTTCCCATCTGCCACCCCACGAAGGCCACCTGTGGCCATAGAGAGCGTGATAAACAGACAATGCCCTTCACTAACAGCGCTCGCACACAAACATGCCTTCAAACTCATTACACTCAGATTCATTAGTTCTAAACAGGCGATTTTGCTGCCTTTTTTAAACTCGTTTAACAATTATGTAACGAGTCATAATGTCAGGCTGATATGGTTTTATGCAAATCCACAGTGGTTTTGGCCTCATACATATTTATAACATCTCTTCTTCGGCTAATCACAGGCTTGGATAAAGGTCAGGGGGAGGGGTCAACAAACAGCTGGTGTTTGGGGTGGCTGTCCAAAACAAATACCGATATCCACATGCAGCTGAAGTGGTAAAAGGTGGGTGGCAGTGCCGCCGGCTAAAATATATAGATTACACAACAGGTAGCGCTAGACTATTCAGTCGAAACCCTGCAGAAAACGCCTTTGGAGGAGTTCAGAGAAAGCGCTGCCCATTTGATTCTGTCAGCATTAAGGCTGGAGCCTGCTTATTCCCCCATTTCCTGCTCTGCCCTGGTATCGCATTTCACCACCATTACCGGCAACGGCCGGCCATCTGAGAGATCTGTCGTCCTCTTCCACCATCCATCACTTCGTGGCCCCTGGTCGTACACTCCATCACGAGAAAAACAAACACACACGCGCGCACACACATACGCAGACTGAGCAAACTGCAAAAGGCAAGGCCGAAATATCTGACAAACACAAACAACTTTCTACAACCTGCTTTAAGCTGTCCATCCATGACTGTCTGGTATATTGTGACAGACAGGTTCATCTCTCTGATTAAGGCAATACTGAGCAGCTGTTACCGAAGTGGAGATACGTTCGACGGCGATTAGCAGAGTATCTTGTTGCAAAAGGATTACCGTCTATCAAGATAAATGGAAAATAAGGTAATATTTATAAAACACCCCAGTAGGAAGTACAGCTTGGAGTATCTCTAAAATATACCACATTAAAGCACATACAGACCAAAGGATGTCATGTTTGATGTCGCAGTAGTAGTAAGATAAGGTGTTTTCATCATATAATGCTTTGCGCACACCTAAATATCCAGCAGAGATCAAAGGTACACATGTGATGGACACATCATACACGCACAGTGGACTTTGAAGAGGGTTATGCAAGAAACATGTTGGACACTCTTGATTGTCTATATGTGCATCATCAGATATTTAAAAGAAATGTGCAGTAATGTGTTTTAATTCACTCTGCACACACTCTTTTCAACTCATGTCATGGGGGACCAATAACTGGCAGGCTGCTGGCTGCGTAAAGGGCCGTATATCACCCTCTCAGTAACCCCAAAATAATTTGATTCAGGTATCCAAGCACTGTACCTCCATCTGAGCGCCTCCCTCTCTTTAAAGGTTAATAATTGTTTGGAACTGGACGCCTGAGGGTGTCTAACACTAATGAGGGTGAGAAAAGTTCAGGGAAGTTACCAAAAGTTAAGCAAAAGAAAGATAGAATGCATAAATCAGTCTTCATATAAAGACAAAAGCTGTTTTTTTTTACAACCTTACAAGTAGAAGGTAACCATTTTCATTGACAATAACTAATATTATGTGGCACTTACACACAGTAAAAGGTCAGAGCACAGATGCATCCTTCCTAAAGTCACCTGAATTTAGGTACACTCCTGTAATTCATAATAATTTGCACAAAATCGTGCGTAACAGTGCAACTCAAAGAATGTATGAAAATGTGCAGCTTTCAAAGATTGTGTTGAAAGTGTTTTTTGTTGTTGTCGTCAGAGTTACAGGATTAGTTTTGAGTTGACAAAACCAAACCGCTTCAATCGGGGTTTGTTGGTACCATAAAGCTAATCATAAACTTTCTCTGTCAACTCAGACTTGATCCTGAGTTAATGTAGCACATGCACATGAAAGTGTGACATCAGCAATAAGCAGCCAATCACATGCTTTAAAACTTTTATTCATTTTACGTGAGAGAGTCAGATTCACTACCAAATATTAAAAGATTGAGCAATATGGGGAATATGAAATTAAATATGCAATTTAATTTTATTTATGCAGCAAGATGAAACAATCTTTGAATGAAAACTTTAAAAATAAATAAATAAAAATTATAATAAAAAAAAAACGTGCAAGTAAGCTGTAAAGTTATAATATATGTAAAGATGATAATATTTCTAAGTATAACACTAAAATAAACACTATAGGTAAAACACTTAAAATTATAAAATCATATGAAGTCATGTTTACTTATTTATACTGCATATTATCTATATTTATATCAATTTGAAAGCCTTCTTACTATTAAACTAAACTGGCTTGTCTAATAGATTAAGGAGATAAATAATAAAGTAATTCAAAAAAATGTTTTTATAGCTCTCTAACCCAGAACATAGTAGTGTAGTAGTGTAGACTAAGCTACTATGGCGATGAACACTGCTAAAAGCCAAACCAATTTCATGGTACCTAAAACCCAGGATTGGTGCTAACTAAACTTAAACTTAACTGGCTAGGCAGCAAATCCGGCTTCATGGTACAGGCCCATGGTCTGGTACTTTTAAAAATACAGATTGCTCTTGTCATTTATCGACTATGCGCAAGAATCAGTGGACTGTGTGATCCGTCAGTAAGGTTTAAAACAATAAATATAGGTTTGGAATGACGTAAGGTTAAATAAACAATGAGAAGTTAAATTTTCCAAGTGTACTAACCCTTTAAAGAGCATTTGTTGAGTTAGTGAACAACAGCCCAGTGGTTTATGAAATGCATTATAGAATAGATAAGATAAAGGAGAAGTAGCGAAAGTGATATTTCAAAACCTGGGTCTTGTCTCAGAATGAGAAATGGAGTGAGACAGCATCTATCTCCAGTCGGGTGGGTGCTGGTCCTCATCAGATGCCTGCACATTGGCATGTGCCATAGGAGCTCACTCTGCAGCTTGCAGGAATTTGTCTCCATAAATAAAAGATTATGTCTCTAATCTGTAATAACTCTCTCTTCATATTTATTTCTATCACTCCCTCTCTCGCATCAGCAAAATGTCCCAAGTCTCCTCGCTGTCACAGAGATAGATACCAGACACAAAAATGCTACTTTTCCAAGAGGGCCACCACTTCTTTATTTCAGTCAGTGAAAACACCACTGATCCAACTGCCAAGGATGTAGCGAACTGAGCTCCTGTGGAGAAAGAGAGCAAAAGACAACTCTTCCAAGACTTTGAAATGACAGGACTCAAAGCATGAATGGTGAGCCTTAAACCAGAGCATTTTCTTTTACTAATGTACTACTCGCTGTCTTGCCAAGGCACCCTGTTGTTCAAAACGCTTCCTTTTCCTGTAGAACAGTTTCCCATATCTTTGCACAGCTATCCAGTAATCATCAAAGACTAGAAATGTATTATTATTATACTGATTTTTGGAATGGAAAAATCAAGTGGCACATGATCAGACATGGTACTATTTTACCTCATTCACTCAATGCGCCAATGACTATGGTCTTATCGTTCACAAAGAAATTCTTCAGATCTCTGCACTGAATCTTAACTTATCTGTTCATCACACGTTCCACTCACTCTCTCTCTCTTTCAATTACTCATTTAACAAAAAGCCAAACAGTCACTTCGATATATTGCCACTCTGTCACTCAGGAAATGACAGCTTGTCAGACGCAAATGAACTTTATTCTGAACCAGCGTCTCTCAAGGTTCCTCTGCTACTGACAATCATCTCATCCATGCTGCCTCCATTTTGTGTCATATCTGAGAAATCTTGTCTAAGCGTGAGCTTTCACTGATGATACTGTGAATCTCTGATCTTTCTAAATGGAGCAGAAATTGAGTGGAAGGTGCATTTCATCTCTAACTTGACACCGTTATCATTACCCCTTTTGCGGTGCTCTTAATGTTATCAATTGGCAAGCAGTATAGCCAGCTCACAGAGCTTGAATGACAGATAGAATGATGCTACTTTTCTGTTGCTGCACTATTAATTATTTACAGTGCCTACAGAAAAAGTGTGTTTCTGAGCTTAAAGCTGTAGAATATTACATGCATAATTTAAGATGGTGTCCTACATGGAGGGAGAGAAGATCGTATGGGCCAGTAAGAGGGTCTTGCGGGGCTCATCGTAGGCAAACTTTTCTCCAGTCAGCATAAGAAAGCAGCAGAGTAGGTGGACAGGCCTACTTTGTTCTAATGTACTGAGACAGTGGGATCGACAGTAGTTTTATGGTTTCATAATACAGTATTACTGTTAGGCTGCTGATCCCCAAAGCATTCCAATAAAGAAATCGGACAAGGTCAGTTAAAAAGAGCTCATGCCACTGAGAACATTTTCCAGTCATTGGCACGGAATCTGTGTGAGACCAGATAAATGTATGAGAAAAGCAAAACTACGCAGAGAATGTATTCAGGAAATGTATAACTAAGTTTTTCTTCTTACCCCAATGATAGACTTTGTTTTCTAGATTTAAGCCTACATCTCATTTAAGATTTTTTTTTTATGATTCATTTTATTAAAAGTATTATTATTATTATTTTATAAGAATGCTAAGCATAACAGATCAGATTTCCGTAATTAGAGAGTAAATACAGCTATAGTGGTACACTTGTGTAAAGTTTGAAGAAATTTAATTTAATTCTTCTAGAAAAACTGAACTTGCACGTCTGCGGAAAAGGCAATACTTGCCCTGTCCGGCGCAAGAAATGCAAAGCAGGCCAAAAGCAGGCTATAAAACTCTGACCCTCAGAACTGAAGACAAACATCCGGTGACAATGTCCCCAACTTTACGATCCCTCCTCCCCTCACCAAGCAATCAGCTCCTGCAGCCAAAGTGCAGCTCACATTTCTTCT
>JAUMHP010000015.1:1369164-1386766 GCA_032361065.1 Enteromius trimaculatus | reverse complement strand
TAATTTTTTTTAGGAAAAAATATCAATTTAATTAATGATTAATTCAACTAATTCACTGAAAAATGATGATTTATTTAGGAACACACTGCAAAAAATTATTTTCAAGACTAGTTTTTTTTTGTTGTCTTGTTTAATATTTGCAAATTCTCAAAGCAAAATGAATTTTCTATACAAGAAAAAAATATTGTCTTTTTTTCAGAAAAAAAAAAAAAAACAAGTCAAAATTAACTGAGTTTTTGCTCAGAACAAGGAAAATATTCTGCCAATGGGGTAAGCAAAAACAAGAGAATATTTTTTTCTTGTTTAGAAAATTGTTCTTGGTTTAAGAATTTGTAGATATTTGGGCTGGAAACAAGACAAAAAAATCTAGTCTTGAAAAGCATTTTTTCCAGTGCAAAACAAGTTTTTATGAGTGAGTTGTAGGTTACACCAAATCATGTACCATTATATATATAAAAAAAAAAACACTGATTCATTCAGGAACACCATTTAAAACTACTTTTATTCGCAGGGCTTTAACGGACTAGAGAGTTACAAGAAACTCTATAAAACAGAAGTAGAATGAACTATTGCTGAATAAACTATTGTATAAAAAGGTCTAGCTTTTTAAGTAAGAATCTGTGATATTTCCCGTACAGTCCATAGCCAAAACCCATTTCTAAAATTTATTCTTCATGGAACATGGCTCTCAGAGATTAAAAGAAAAAAAGATTTAGCTTCTGACCAGGTGTGAACTTAATACACCTCTTGATCCCAGAAAGACTGTTTACTGTTGTTCTACAGCACAAAGTTCCACCACAGCTTGGTAATGTAAGAGGGGTGTGAAACCATGCTGCGTAAAATCACTGTAAATAACTGTGCACGTATATGAAAGAAAAGGTCAATAACAATATTTGGCAACAGTGGCTTGTAATACAAATGCCTAGAAAAATGCAAGTGGAGGGCAACATTTATGTCACACAAATAGCTATTATAACTTTTTACTGCTATGTTCTTTGATAAGTCTCTATGTTGTCCATTTGTGTGTATAGGTTTCTTGCCATACTTTGCCTTAAAATGCACAATTCTTCCATTCAGCATACTACAACAAAATGAATACAGGAGAAAAATAAAAGTATCCAAACTAAAAAGACAGCATAGCTCCTAATAAAGAAATAGAAAAGCTAATCTATTTGCTTCATTACTCCCGCCGTAATTACAAAAACAACAGAAAGCAGTGTGTTTTATTGTTTTCTCAATAGTCACAGAGCTAATTTAACAAACAGCATTCATATAACAGAGGAATGGGAGGCTATTCAATCAAGAAGTGTTAAACACACGCACACATACTACTCAAGTTAATATTCTTCAATTCACCTATTCCCATTTGTGGGCGAGTTCTCACCCCCGAAGCAGGAAAACAGCATGTTTAACAACATGTTTATGAGGCAAGAAAGTCACTCTGCGTAACTGAGGATCATTAGGACAAGCACTTTATTGTCACTGAGGACTAGAGATTGTTGTGTGGTGTCTTCTCCAGACAGACTATTGGCAGAGATTGATTATTTCGTGAGTTGCCCAGTGTTGTGGACTTGTTTGTGAGGGTCCACTGGGAGGGGGGGGGGGGAGGTTGGCAGAATTCATGAGTGAACAAGTCATCTCACAGGACAGCTTTAATAAATGATCATTCGAAAACATTCTAAGTAAAAAAGGGAAAAACACAGCAGGATTAATTCATTAAGTGGATGACTGTACAGAAGGGGTAAATATACATTTCTATTAGCAGAAAGAGCTGTGTGTAATTCACCCACACTAATAGGAAAAAGAACATAGCTTCCATTACAGACGTAGACATAAACCAACCAGTCAAGCTGCGTCGATCCAAGCTGTGATTCAACATTTACTGCCCTTTATACTGATAGAATGATGTTTGTAAGCAAATGCAATGCTTGTTTCATGTACATAGCGCTTAAGTGGTGCATATTTATTTTGCTGCCCATATTAACAGCTTAGAGCATTTGCGCTGGCCACGTAAGCAGTGTAGCAAAAGTCTGCCGAGCTTAACGGAAGGTAAATGTGTGCACAAAAATGTTTCAATTTCAATTCTGACTGAATTTAGATTCATTCCAGATGTAAACATGTTTGTACAATTAGATTAGATCTTGTTCTCATTAATTCATTTACTGCTGTCAAACAAGTAATCGTGATTAATCGCACCCAAAATAAGCTTCTGTTTACACAGTATGTCTTCTGTGCATATTTATTACATAATATGTATACAAGAATACGTTATGTTTAAATATTAAATATATTTACAGTATAAATACCAACATGTAAATATATTTAAATATTTTCAAAACATGTATGTGTCTTTATGCTGTATATACATAATTTACACACATATATTATGTAAACAAAAAATATTATTTTGTATGTGATTAATCATTTGTTAATTCATTATATTTTAATTTTTTTTGTAATTCATACCTGTAATGACAATAGATTTCATTTATTTAAAAAAAATAGAAACATTGACCCAAATCTTTGAATTAGTAAAAAGCAACAGTAACAGTAAAAAAAAAAATTCACCTAAAAGTGCACCTTTAATGAATTAGCAAACTACTGAAAGTTTGGGAGGCTTGTCAAATTACTTGGCAGTAGCTTCTTTTTGAAGCAATCTAACCTTTTAAATCATGGACAATTGCACTTTTGGCTGCAGAATGTTGCTCTGATTAACTGTTCTTGTAAGAAACTCTGTGGTGTGACTAATGAAAAGCAGCTCCGCATCTTAACTCTGTGAACTCTCAAAAGTGTGGGATGATAATGTGTCCAATCTCTTGCCTTCCATACCCTGAAGGACTGGTTAATTTAACAGTGTACTGTTATGACAAAATGGGGCCGTTGGAGCTGATTTATCATGTCCATAACCAGTGCAGTTGGAAGCTGGGGACAGGACATGTTTTAAACGTTTCCTTTTTAAACGTGAACATGCATAACTTATTAATTATGGTAAAAAATATTTATATCACCCGAAGGTGCAGATTAAAGTGTCACATGTAAGAACAGAGAACTCTATCTGCATTACAACCTACCACAGGAAAATGCAGAAGTGAATAAAGTGATAGATTCCTAATAGCACAAGGTCTGAATCACACCAGATCAGAAAGATACAGCACTAATTAGACTGTCTCACAAAGCAGGAAAAGGTGTAAACCAGAGAAGTGTGAATACAAGAAGGGTCATCGAACATCCGGCTGGCGTCAGAAGATGATGGATGAAGTGAGTTTGTAGCCAATAACTGCATTCATTACCTCTGAATATTTACTGCCTGCTTCTCCTAATCAATACATAGAGCACACATGAACCCCCGGCCTCTTTCTTTTCCTTTTTCCATCTACTCATTGTGCCGCACACAAACACTCTCTGAACTCAGCTTTGACTTTCTGAATAAGATTTTTCTCTGTCCTTCCCAAACACTTTGCATCACAAATGGATTCATGTCCTTATAAACTAGCATTTCTAAATCTGGGGACTGCCTAAAATAGCTGTATATAGGAAAAAAAAAAAAGAAAAAAGGTGATTTTAAGGCCAAATCTGCAATTACACTGCACTAGATAAATGTTGGATTTGTAATATGGAATATAATTCAAACGGTGTAAAAAACATTGCATATTTTTCTTATGTACAATTGTCAATTATTAACATATTCTATGTTATACAAGCAGGATTTACTCATTTGAAATCAAGTCCTGCAGACTGGACACAAATTGTACAAAAATCTGTTTTCTTGATGCTAAACTGCATACCAAGGCCAGTGACCAATCAATTAAATTAATTTCTTCTTTAAATTGAAATATATATGTTGTCTAAATGCAACTATGCATTTTCTATATATATATATATATATATATATATATATACACACACACACACTTATTTATTTATTTTTCAAGCTTGAGGACCAATTTTGTAGAGGAACTACAAAAAATGCTCTAATTGTAGGTGTATAATTTTGAGATTCTCAATCCCACTTTGATTGATAATTTAAGCTCCGCTCTGAATTTAACAATGGCTCCTTTTTCTCTTCCCTCCTTTAACATCATAGGGGTCAAAATAATGTCTAATTTCATAAAGCAGGGCATTTTATATTTTTCACTGTAATCTGGTTAAAAAGGGTCAGATTACTATCATAAGGAAGAGGTGACATACCGAGCATATTGATTTCTCAAGCTTGTTTGTGTTTGGAAATAACTATAGCAGCACATTCAAAAACAGAAAGGAGGAGTATTTGTTAGATTAATCTTCAAACCAATACAGACTTTGTTTTCATACGTAGCTGAGCAGGTAGGTTTCTTTCAGCAAAAGATAAAAGTATCTGACTTAAAAACATTTTTAGCTGGTGAAAATACTATGGTATAATATGCACATAACATACTGAGAACTGTGCTGGAAGATGTCTAACTTCCTATGAACTGTATAACTCCTCTCTCATACGTTCTCTCATCCTGTATGTCCGCTCTCTCTCTCTGTTGTGCTAGCGGGGGAATGAAGGGAGAAGCGCTGCACAGGAGAGTGGAAGTGTCTCTGATCACAGGGGCTCAGTCATTAGCTCTCCTAATTGTCTCTTCCTGGCATGGGGGAGGTTACCACGGCAGCCGTTTCCACAGCAGCTGTCACCACTTGGCGGGAGAATAAGTGGAAACATAGTGTGAGAGAGAGAAGTAGGGGTTCTTGACAACACGATACTCAGCACTCAAAGAGGGAAACGGAGGGAGGCTTAGAGCCACAGGGCACTGCATGAGAGTGACAGGATAAGACCAGGAGAAAAGTGTATGAGTGAAAGACTAAAGCGTTTCGTGCTTAGTCCCTCCCCTTTCTGCCTGCTTCTATCACTCTAACATTATTATTATAGAGTGTGGGGCTGCTTCAGAAGAATTATCACACACTGTGCACTTAGATTAGATAGGATTTCTGGATAATGCATTTATGCGTACAACAATAGATTACTGTCTTATATCTTGATTGATTGATTGTCATTGTCAAATATGCCAAATATTCTGAATATGAACTGAAGTAGTCTAAAAGCAATAAAAAAAACAAACAAAAAAACATTTGTTTAAAATTCTTTGTTGTAGACACAATGAACTCAACAGCAAGCATGCAGAGATTACAGAAGCAATGTTTACTGTCGAGCATTTAGCAAATGTTTTCACATGAGCGCTTTCCAAAAAGCAGATGACAGTCGGAATACCCACTGGGGTGGAAATGTCGCCATGGTGGGGTAAAAGAGCGAGATGGATCCTCTGATAACCTCAGAAAGACTTTGATATATCTCAGCGTTCGAACAGAGGGGAACAAAGCGAACACAACGACAATTCATATGCTTGAACAAGCCGCGGTTAATCTGGTTAAGGCCTGCGATCATTTGCAATTAGTTTCAGCGCTCCATATCGCAAGGAAGCATTAATATCCACGCCTGTAGCACTGCTCAATTTGAAGTCATTTAACAGTCAAATCTTTGGAATTGCAATTTGGCCCTCAAGCTGTTCCTAAAGGCAGAGTACATGTGCATGTGTCTGTGTGTGAGCTAGTGTGTGTGAGTGTGCAATATACGTCACTTTGTGAGTCACGTCACTCGAGGCTCTGTCTACTTAGCTTGTGTGTTTGCACGTGTTACAATTTCCACATTCCACTTCTTAATCTGTGACCATTCATTCTAAAATCAGCATGAAGCCAAAATTGACTTTTCACTTTCTTAAACCACATCCCTCGTTTTATTATTGAGCTATTCATTGGTGCATGTTATTACAAAGACTCTAACTATAACTTCGGAATCTTTTATCAAAACGTTCCTTAAAAAAAAAAAAGTAAAAGCTTCCTCTTCCTCTAACATGACTTTCCTTACTTGTCGAATATCTAGTTTACTCAGAAGTACAATTACAGTAGTAAAATGGGTTGCAATCTGAAAGCTGAAATCTGCAATTCAGATGTACAGTACAAGTTTTCTATGCCCTCATCAATAATTTTATAATTTTTTTTAAAAATAAACAACAGCACATGAAAAGGAGTGCTTTTAAAAAAATTCTGAATTTGTTGTGGTCATGTGATCATAATAATGCTGTTTTATTCACCTGAGCAACATTATCATGCCTCAGGCATTCCAATCGTGATATAGTGTGAAATCATTTCTGCTTCATAACAACTCATCATGTCCTCCATGTAACCTTCACAGAACAATCAGAGTGCTGATGCACACATACAGTACACACACACACACACAACTAGCACATTTGAGATTGTACTTGATTATAGAAGAACATAAAAACAAAAGCACCTTATATTTCTTATATAATGAATGAATAATAAGCTTAATATGCTCATTGTACACACAGGCATCTATAAAACGCACAAACACTGCATTTCTTAATAGAGCTTGACATATTTCAAAAGCATCACAATCTCAGCTGATAAATATGCATAAAATCAAAGAGTGAGTATAGCAAATGGTGCACTGTGACTGAATATTCAAGCCATTCTTGAATACAAAAGTATTCACAATACTATTAAACAGCACTGTTTTCAACATTCATAACAACTAATAACAACAAAATATGCTAGGGCTGGGTTAAAAAAACAAAAAAGATACATTTTTATGAACCAATATAGACTCTTATATCCCAATCTGTGCTGTTTTCAGCTGATGAATGAACAGTATATATAGAGCGCCTCCCATCCAGTAAATCTCAATTGGCTAAGCTTTGTGCATTGTTAATTTTAATATGAACCAAAGTCTCAAATTTCAAATTCTGTCCATTTTATTAGGAAATTCAAGCAATAAATGATAGGTCGCAGTAGATACCTAAGATCAAGTGCTTTCACATTACTAGTGGATACTTGCCTGTGTGTAATCAAAGGCATAGCAAAAGATTAGTGACAGTTTTATTTTTGGTTTAGGAGGTTGAGGAGCGCATACTGGAGCGCACTTGCCACCAACTGGACATGGGTGGGAGAGACAAATTACCACAGATTAACCTCAGTGTAATCTGTGACAGATTCATTCATAAGAAAATTCATTTAAAACATTTAGACGGTAGTCTGTGTGCATATGTATATATATACACACACACACACACACACACAAACATACTAGGGATGTTCATTTAGGTTATTTCTTATAACCGGCTACTGACGCTCGTTCACCCAACATTATTTAAATTTAGAAATTAATTCAGTTAGAAAGGATAAGCGCCTGTGACCCGTTAAAAATAGCAATATTTGTTTTATGTGGATTCATTGTACATGCGCAAAAACTAGCAAACACAGAAGACGAAAATTCACATGATCATATCATACGCCTGCAGTACTTTAGCAACACAAAACATTATAAAGGATAAATAGGCCTATACAAGAAATATATAGCTGTTTTACCTAAATAATAAATCAAGAAAATGAAAGAAATAGTTAGTTCTGTATGAACGTGCAATGGGAATCAAGCCCATATTCCTTAACACTAACCATAGCAACATTGACCCAATTAATATCAAAAATGGCAACGGCCATAAAACGAAAAGTCTTATCAGAGCGGCTCTCTTTAGCAGTGTATGACGTGACAGACACTAGTTGTCCAGTCCTGTTACGTTCACACAGCGCATGTGTTCCGAGAAAGCGGTTGCAAGTCCTGAAAAGTTTCAGGTGAGTTCCGTTACAGAAAGCGGTTGTCACTCCCTGTATTAGGACTCAAGCAGCCTGACTACAGTACTGACAACTGTATTCTGCTGCTATGTGAATTTGGCCAATACATGTTTTTTTAAACACATTTTTATAGGCCATGAGTGGCGTATTTGAACAATGCAGCAAACTTTTTTTAAATAATTAAATAAAATACTGAAATAAATAAATAAAATTACTTTTTAAACCGTTTAACTGATTGTATTAATCGGTCAAAATTCATATCGGCCGGTTAACGGTTAAAATGAATCCCTAATACATACACACTTCCGAATGTCTATCAGCTTGTGCGATTCATTCCTGGTGAATTCCCTCTAAAATCAGCATCTGGAATCTTTTACCAGGCACTCTTAAGAGCATCTAAATGTAGGCTGATTTGTGACTTGTTGTAGATCCTTGAAAATCTCGGTACGATGTTTGTGCCTGACCTATTTTAACCTGAATCTGAGCATTTGCATTTTGTGGGAAAGGTGGTAGGAAAATGTGAAGGAGACCAGGATGCACAGCTTTGTCATACTCTGGAGAGGTCTCTGTGATGATCCTGCAGCACTATGTGAGCACAGTTTGGACAGAAGCCAGTGTGAACTCAAGCGAACATGCTGTAGTGACGAGCACTATCTAACCGCAGATCACTGCTCCTGTTATGCGCTCTGATTCTCTACCTATGCCCACATGTACACCTGAGGTGACTAACATGCACACAGCCCTGATGCTACCTCAAAAGTCAATCTTTTACAGAGAACAGGCACCTGTAATATTACATACAGGATGTGCAGAGGGAATAACTCAGCTTGTCTTATGCATAAATCACAAGCTCCTCTCTGATATCCACTCACCGCAGTGTTCCTCTCTAAATCTCTGAGAGGCCGGGGCATAAGGGAGAGCCAAACCTCTCATATACACATAACAAAGTATAATCCAAGACCAGGGGCCCAGATCAAATCATCCTTTGTTTATGCATCAACATGACAAGGTGCTATTGAAAAAGGGTTTTCTTCGTCTGGCTGAATGCTCTTCAGAGCAGGATTGAAACTGAGGAAACAATACCCTCTAAGAGAGCCAATTCCCTGTATGAACACTTTAATAATATAAACCACAGATTTCATTTCCTGAATCAGGCCAACCTGAGCTCTGCCATTTATTCTCCATGAGCAGGATCGCACGGTTCTGATCGCTATCACTTTCTGATAAGTCATAAGATGAGAACATGGAAATCGTAACTGGCTTGATGCTTAGCAAAGCAGATCAATTTGGCTTCCCTGATACAGTACACGCAGTACAACAACTGGTAATAATGAATAAATAGTACTCAAAAGTGGCATTAAAGACATTTATAAAGTCACAAAAAAATTCTAGTTCAAAGCACTTTTTATCTTTTTGTGCATTAAAGAAATCTGAAAAAATGTATATCATGGTTTTCATAAAAAGGAATACAAATAATAAGGATAAGAAATAGTTCTTAATCATCAAATCAGCATATTGGAATGATTTCTGAAGGATCTTGTACAGTACACACTGTAAAAAAATATCCTTAAAACAGTTTCAAGTTAAATTTACAGTTAAATAACAGAATTTCATTACCTGATTTAATGTTAATAAACCAACCTATTAAAGTTTTGTTTTGTAGCTTTGACATACACTGATAAGCACCAAATGCAGGTTGTGATAAGGTTGTGATCATCACAAACAGCTTTAAAAGTACATCCACCTTCTCTGCTCTGACGGTGACTGCTTTCCTTTGTATGAAGCAGTTTATCAATTATAGATTGTTTCTAAACCACAAACAGCGCACTGTGACGAAAATTATTCAATTGGGGCAAATGCGACATTAAAATTTTTTAGCGACAACTCTTTTGTTTCTTTGAATCCCCCATACTTTGTGCTGACTGAGAGCAGGATAACGTTCATACTGCTCACTAAGCAAACATGTAATTGAGCAGACAGCCCCATTCCACTCTTTTGTCTAAGTCTTCTCTCTGTCGTCTGCAGATCTCCTATGTCAGGTTAAGAAGACTGAGAAGAGAAGAAAGTGTATATTTGCAAAATAGGATGTGCCCATTATGCCTAAAACGAAGTGTGATCATAATCATAAGACAATACATAAGAGATGAAAAAAAATGTACTTAGCATGCTGTATTCAGGGTTTCATCAAAGCTGACAAAAAAGTGGCAATCTGAAAACTGATTGAGCAGGGATGATTTCAATAAACCTGATAAACCCGTGATATCTTCTTCAGGGCATAAAAGGAAAATAAAAGCTGAAACATTTGTAACAAATACTAGCAAATATTCCAAATTAATAAACAGACACCATTTTGACAAAGGTGGTTCTAGATATCGTTGGTTTATTTGATCGCAAAAGCATCAGTCAGTCGTGAGTCTGAGCAATCAATCACTGTGACACAGCAGATCTCATCTTCATACCCCTATATAAAATTATACACCTCCAGAGACAAAGTGTGTAAACAGTAAAAATAAATCCAATAAAAGCCACATGAAATTCAACACAGGCACCCACACCTGTGCTTAAAAGATCTCTGACAACATTTTGAGGCATTCTCAGGAGAGTCCTTGTCTTGTCCCTGGGAGCAAAAAGCAGAGGGTGAGACTGATTTTGCGGCTTTGAAGATTGATGTTGGTGTTTAAGACGCCTCTGAAAAGCAGACAAGACCTTCGGGCTAATCTAGCCTTAGATGATAAAGACGCTCACCTGCTCGGAGCTGATAGCATGGCACTGCTAGCCAACACTGTAAAGAGCAGCCACCTCTATATGTAGCAATATTAAGACTTCAACATCCTCATTTCAGCTCACAGATGACCATCTTTTACGACCTTATATAACCTTGAGTCAAAGTTTTCGCAAATGTGTACAGTCGCGCTCAATCAGAGTTCCTACAGATGTTAAACAGAGATATTACAGGGTCAATATTTGGGTTGCTTTATATGTGTCTGTCATAGCAACACTGCAGAGAGATTTGCATTTTCATGAAACTGAACTTTAATTGAATAATGATGAAATTTAATGTCATGATGTTAAGCCATAGGTTAATTCGTGCAATATGAAATGATATTTAAAGTGTGTAACAGGCCAGATAAAGCCGTGCCTAAAAGATAAACAGCGTCAAAGATCATCTCGCAGTTTGCCATTATGGAAAAAAACAACAACTCAAATTTTCATTAAATAAAATCTGAATCATCATAAATGTATCACGGCCTCAAATTTTTTAATACTTGAAAACAATTACAATAAATAAACAAATAAAACCCCTAAATATATGCTAATCACTGTCTGAAGTAAATGGGACTATCTTGTTCAAAATAATTAATTCCTGTAACAGGGAATTATACTAATTACCATAATGTGCCAGAAAGGTCAAATAAACACACCCACTTCAAGCCTCAAAACAACCTGGTATTTAATAAATTAGCATCAGTCTATTGTACTCTGTGCAAGCGGGTAGGGGTTTGGCCGATTGGTGTGGAATAAGCCACTGTCAAATGATAAAATTAGCCAACATCTGGCTGACAGGGGATGCAGTGCGTTCACAGGCGGCAAGAAGGAGGTGGTGGGCTGTTTTTGGAGCACTTCAGATTCATCTAGAAAATACATTCAAATATATTTAACAATCCCACCACTCGGTGTTCAGTATTTCAATGTTTGTCAAGGCCATTGACAGCTTGTATTTACCCAGGCATGAATTATAGAGTATAAAAACACAAAACTTTTTTTTTTTGTTTATTTATACATTTATGGCAAGACAACAGCAAAACTTAATGAGGTTAGTTGTCAAAATATGGCTAAGTCCCTGTCTGCTGGGGGGAGACCCTATTAGGAGATTCACAGACATCTGTACAAGACGTCTTGCGCATCATCATTAGAATTTCAAAGTGGTTTTGATTGTTTGATCTCATATCCAGAAATTATTGTTGGGAGAGTCATTATCATAAACCCAGTTCTAAATTTGTTTTCCACACTCTCGGTTATGATCCATAATTAACTATACTGGCGAGATTACATTATTTCTCCATTTTTGAATGAGGAATCCATATGGAATTTCTCCCACTGGGAAATTTATGGATTTTAAATGTCAACGCAAAGTTTTTTTTTAGGCTGAGTTGCTGTTTTTAGGATTCGCTAGACACAACATATTTCATATATTACTTTCATTTGTGTGCTGACAGACTGAGACTGATCCCCCTGATTGCAGCTGCAAAGAAATTATATTACATTTGGTAGAATGAAATGAAATGTTCTGCACTTTAGAAAGAAGGAGGGACGAAATAATGAATTAGGCCCATTTGAGGATATTGACTGATTCCCTGAGTGCTCATGGCGCCGTCCGTCCGTAATCTATCTCAGAAATAATCATTCATGCTCTAAATACATCAGAAAGAGGGGATCATAAAAAATACACCATTCAGCTCCATTGATTTGCATTGTTAATTTCCCACTTGATGGCTTCAGAGAGAGAGAGTGATGAAGGGGCCGCTATGACGGGTTTAAAGTATCCAACACGGCAAATCACAAGATAGCCAGTGTCAGCAATGAGGCTTGACAATGAGGCAACACAATTAAGCAGAAGTGAGGAATGGAGTAATGCAGCTCTCCATAAAACTTCGGAGCGATCACAACTTATCTTATCATCCTCCACATAATCATAAAAGCACAGCATAGATAAAGCCCTTGCTACAAGATCTTTATCAAATGCCACAGCCAGCTTAAAGCAACTTGGCTGTTTATGGAGAGTAATGAACTTTATTTTTAATAAAGCTCCAGTGTTGCAAACCTAGTCATTTGCTTAGTTACCACGGATTTGTTTACAAACAAGGCACAAATTGACACGGGATTTTCAAATAGATTGAAATTAAAAGACACTGCTGTGCAGGCAATATTCAATTCGATAGTGATACGCGGGTCGGGTATTTTTCGCCTTTATTTCAGCCTGAAAGTGCTTGGAAACATCGCCCTGTAAACTGGCAACAACATTATGAATATGAACGATTATTCAGGTCATATTAATAACAAGATAATGATACACATTTTAAACATTTACAAAGCAGCATTTGTAGTTTAGGCTAAACAATTCTTTATTTTAGATTTGTATAGGGCAGGCCTACAGTTTACGCTAAGTAACCACAGACATTTTTTTTTTTCACACAGAAATCTTCGTTTAGTGTTTTTACGTTCGCTGTGCAAAAAAAGAAAGGCCTCCACTGTACCGGGGTTTAATCTATTTCACCTGGACTCCAGCACCGGCCAGCAGAGCTGAATTAGCGCTCGTTGGTTACACTTGTGGCTTGTCACGTGACGTAACCTTATCAAAGAACTTAATAAAATGTGAAAATAGATATCCCAAATATTTCATATAGGCTATAGGGAATTGCACGCAACATACATGGACTTTTTTATTTAATTTTGTTTTGTTTTTAATGACCCATCCCAACCCGCCACGCAAAAAAAGTGACAATTTCTTAACCCGCCCCAACCTGACCCGCAAGGTCCCCGGGTTATGAGACGATCCGCGCATCACTACAATCCGACATTAATATGGCAACACTCAAGTGTGAGTAATTGTTTTTATTCATCCCTTTTGCTTTGTCTGTTACACAGATCATTTGATATGAGTATTTATGCATTTTTAACTAAAATCAACAGCGTCCAGCAGTGTTTAGTTTCAAAGCTCTATTCTAAGTTGTATTTTTTTCTGTCTATCAAGCTTGTAAAACCTTCAAATGTCAAAACTTTCTACTTTTACACACTTGGTCAAGACAACATAAAGTTAGGGCGATTTTATGTCAGATGTCAGATGGCTCTCGTATCATATGCAACTGCTTTTATTCAGGACCTTGCGCCAAAATCGTGCATTTTTAAAGTGCTGTCAAGTTAAAATGAGCACTTTTTTAAAGGTTTCTCTCCCCCTCTCTCTCTCTAAAAAGGACATTTAAAACCCATGCCTTCTGTTCCATTCAGTTGTGCTCCATCTAGCTGTCTAAAAGGAAGAATGTGCCCTGCATGAACGTCCTGCAATCCACCTCAGCCCATTGAATGCTGATCTGGATTGAAAGTCACCATGAACAGTTCTGACACAAATTGCTGTCTGAAGAATCAGTCTGCAAGGTATCACCGAAAAACACAGCATCACAAAAGTAAAAATTAGGTCCTGCTGACATGTACGTATAGTGGTTACTTGAGTTCAGCTGGTGTAAAATCTTTTCAAGTTTCTGTCCCTGCCAATCACTAAAACGAAGTACACTACAACCTGAATAGATTCATTATTAAATATAGCTTTCTTATCAAATTGCATTGTGCTTTTATTACTCTGATCAAAATGGCTTTTGGGGAGTTGAATGAAGCGCAAAGCTCGTCTTTTATTTGGCTTAAACTACTCCATTATCTAAATGCTACGAGTAGATATTTGATGAAAAGGAAAACAGAAACTGTGACAGCCATCGTTGAAAACAGCACACATTTAACTCCTTTAACAGCTCTCAACATGCTTTCAATTACAGAGGCCGTGATTATTGTATTGATTATAAAACGCTCGATGACAACTCGTTTGCAAATTTCCATTTGCATTTATGTAACCATTAAATGACACACAAAATAAGGAATAAAAAGAGAGCGGGAAAATGAGAGAAGGTGGCATCTGTTGGGGCTTTTAGATGGATATATCACACTAATCCATTCCTTTTACATGAGCCCCTGTCAGGGTTAATTGGTTTGTGAAGATGGGTAATGAAGGGAAAAGGCGGTGTTTATTGTAGCGCCTCTCTCATTAAAAGAAGGCTGATGTGCAGATGACATTTACACACCCATCAGACACTGGAAGGAACACGTTATATACAATTATCAGCTTTATCCGGTGTCCTCCGATCTGAGCACAGTAACACCACATGACAGTGAGTTTCATAAACTATAATGAGGTTAAAGTCATAAGGCGGTTTACAAAGATCAACTGTACCCAGGAGCATCATGGGAGGTCACAGATGGAAAAAGCAATAACATCCCAACTAACACAAACCAGTAAATGCAAATGCATTACACATTAAAGCTAAAGTCTTCCATTGGTCACACAAACTAAAGGTCCCGCCCCAAACTCAGCCTTCTGGCTAAGCCGAAGAAATAAACACATCAGCTTCAAACTTGAAATCACGGGCAATGTATAAAGATACTGCAGGCAAAGGCCAATACAAGTGTGGACACGTCAACAAGCACAGGAAGTGTTATTGTGCAGATGTTACCTCTCTCCTGCGTGATGCCCAGCACGTCTGTTTGACTTTCCAAACCACAGCAGCAACCAGCAGCAGGGACAGGAAACAGCTGGAGACAAGACACATGGAAAATCAATGGATCAGTCAATTAAATAAGACTCATGAGTTTGTAATTGCCGTTGTGGATAACATTCCTCTAACCTTTGAGGCTGGACTGAGGACAGCTGTTACATATTTGTATGTCAATCATATAATCAATGATCAACAAGTTCATCCAGCATGAAAGAATCAATGCCGCATGGAACTGACTGTTACGTCAATCATTTACGCAATACCAAACAAACACATCTGCACTCCAACAAGTTTGTTTTTTCCTCTCTTGCACATACACAGACTGCTCATTGGCTATTTTAAGCCATCTAGGAGATGTGTGATGTTAGAGAAAGTTGGCTTTGAGTAGGACTGGCTGCTGTAAAAGCACATTTAAAAGCAGAAATGCCTCTTTGTGTTTTATCAGCAATTGACAGAATTCACTTGACAATGTGACAAATGCATGGAGCTAAAATTAAGGGAAAAAGCATTTGGTGGTCACAATCTATTTTGTTTTTTTTGCCATCTTAAGTTCAAGGCCTGCACCTGCGGCTGCAGTATATGATAAAGCACTAGTGAACAAGTATCAGAATGCTTTTCTCCATTGTGGGAGGACTGAGTGTCACTTCTCAGAGACAAATTGTCACCAAAATAAAAAAGTAACACAAACACCTATTACCCATGGGTGCTTGATTCCAAATGTTGTTTATATAATGTTCTGTGGACTGTAAATTACACTATTCTGTTAGTATGTAGATGTAACTATCCATAATGACTTCTTTGCAACACATTCCATTTTCAGTCATTTCATTTTTTTTAGCACATTTAACAAAATCTAGCCAATTCATTCCTATGTGACATCTAGTAAACCTTGTATGAGTGAGTAACAGTAACCGATGATGGGCAGAGTTTAAATAAGGCTTAGCATACTGAGATGAACATCAGAGCAACAGGGGGCATGTGGGGACAATGTCATCTACCCATCATTCACATTCAAACAGAGCCTTCATTCAGCCGGCATTATTACAAATACATGCCATCAACTCCACGACACATTGCCTAGAGGAAGAGGGTTCAATCTCAAAATTAGACAATCTGAGGCTTTGTGAGGCTCTGCAAAAATTTGGGGTGTATAATATAAGCATATGAAGTGTTATACGATCACAGAATTTGAGTTTGCACCATGGGAAGAGTTGCAATTGCACAGCTTGGGGATGTCTCTGGCTCTAATATTCTTCTTCTAGTAGCTTCTTTGCTTAAGCATCATATATTAAGGGTCCGAGCTCATTACATCTGAAGCTGTTCAAATGCTAAAATTAGCACTGGACTAATCAGAGTGTAGCTGAGGTAATGCAAGAGCCTGAAACTGCCTTTTCAACCATTTCATCTACCATATTTCAAAACCCAATCAGCACAAGTCAGAGGTCCCTTATTAAATCTATTAATGATGAAGGCAAGTAATTCTTAACGAGCTGGATAATGGTTCTAATGGGCGGAGAATGAGGCCCAATAATACTGGAGCACTTTCACTGAGAAAGTTAGAAAAGCACATTCTTTTAAGTGCAATGACAAACATGATTGCTGCAATATTGAGTGAATTCAAGGCTGTGATAGATAGACAGTTTGTTTAAAGGGTCGCAGTACCTTACTGCATTGTGACTATTCAGTGTACATTTCACCTGGGAACAGAAGTGATTTGTACCTCCAGATTTGTGCTGCTGTTGGTCAATTTGTACTGAACAATGGCAACAGATGCTGACAGGGCTAATGCGCTGATCAGACAAACCTGACCAACTTGTTGCAGTTTGTTGGTGGACCCTGCAAATAAGGTCATATGTAAGGGATAATATGCAGCTAGCATGTTGTTATCGCAAAATAAAGCCTGAGAGGCTTATTGGCTGCCGATAAGCCTGTTGGGCTTTACTCTGCAATAACAACCTGTTAGCTGTATATTATACCGCTTATTACACAGCTTATTGCCCAAAAAAAAAATAATAAAAAAAAAAATATATATATATAATACTATAATAAAAAAAATTAACTGGGGAATCAGTCGAGTCATCTTTTATCCACTGCTGAAATCCACTGCTTGTGCTTTTGTTGAATGTTAAATTTAATGTTGAAGTCAGCAACAGCAGAGTGATATTATTACTAACTGTCAAGAAGATTCCGTGAAACATGAACTATTTATAGTATATAGGGACAGAAACAGCATGACGATGACATTCAACAACAACCAACCCGGAAAACTGAAAAGGACTCAGATTAAATACAAACATACTGTAATCAAGGTAGGAAACCAGGGACTAACAGCTGGGCTACATCAAACACTAATGAAAAGGGGTAGGAACTATAAACGAGGCAAAACACGTGTGCACAGAATGAAAACAAAAACAATGGCTAAACACGATGACAAAGGTAGGACAGACAATGTTACAAGAACGTAGAATATTCTACGAAGCCGTGTAATAAATATATACAGTACCCAGGAAAGTATTCAGACCCCCTTAAATTTTTCACTCTTTTTTATATTGCAGCCATTTGCTAAAATCATTTAAGTTATTTTTTTCCTCAATGTACACACAGCACCCCTA
>JAUMHP010000015.1:1358043-1369064 GCA_032361065.1 Enteromius trimaculatus | reverse complement strand
ACCTTACAGCTCACAATGCATGTCAGAGCAAATGAAAATCATGAGGTCAAAGGAACTGCCTGAAGAGCTCAGAGACAAAATTGTGGAAAGGCACAGATCTGGCCAAGGTTAAAAAAAAATTCTGCTGCACTTAAGGTTCCTAAGAGCACAGTGGCCTCCATAATGCTTAAATGGAAGATTTTTTTTGACGACCTGAAACCTTTCTAGAGGTGGCTGTCTGGCCAAACTGAGCTATCATGGAAGAAGAGCCTTTGTGAGAGAGGTAAAGAAGAACCCAAAGATCACTGTGGCTGAGCTCCAGAGATGCAGTCTGGAGATGGCAGAAAGTTGTAGAAAGTCAACCATCACTCCAGCCCTCCACCAGTCGGGGCTTCATGGCAGAGTGGCTCGACGGAATCCTTTCCTCAGCGCAAGACACGTGAAAGCCCGCATGGACACTTGAAAAACTCAAAGATGGTGAGAAATAAGATTCTCTGGTCTGATGAAACCAAGATAGAAGTTTTTGCCTTAATTCTAAGCAGTGTGTGTGGAGAAAATCAGGCACTGCTCATCACCTGTCCAATACAGTCCCAAAACTCGAGGGAAAGATGAATGCAGCCAAGTACAGGGATATCCTGGACGAAAACCTTATTTATTCCATTGCATTAAACTCAAATAAAACAAAACTGTGATATATCCTCAGAGACAGTCGGATCCATTAGCAGCAGAAGCAAACAAGACTTTGCGCCAAACTGACGCGAAGCCCTCCTTTAAATAGTCTGAGAAATGCCGAGCAGCGGGAAGCGGAAGGAACCAAGGTGCATGGGGGAAAAAGGTCCGGGTAGGAACTAATACTCTGGAGATGGTTCCCGCTGCTGAGTTCCAGGGAGAGGTGCGGCTTGTGACAGAAACATATTTGTTTATTTTCCATTTCTTTTTTATTTATATTCAAAAGGGAAGCAAGTGAAACAAACAATAGAGTAGCGGGAAGAAGCGGACTTGATGAAACTACTTATATTTTTACCTGTGGGTTTTTTGGGAGAATACTGCGGACGGGAGAGGGATAAATAATATATATTTTTGTGGGAGCTGGCAGGAGCAGGACATAATCTTGCAGGAGTGGGCGGGAACGGGACTGAAAAATCCGCCGCACACAGGTCTCTACTCCAGAGTTCTCAAACTGGGCCAAAGGTTTACCTTCCAACAATACAATGACCCTAAGCAAACAGCTAAAATAACGAAGGAGTGACTTCACAACAACTCCGTGACTGTTCTTGAACGGCCCAGCCAGAGCCATGACTTAAACCCAATTGAGCATCTCTAGAGAGACCTAAAAATGGCTGTCCACCAACGTTTACCATCCAACCCGACAGAACTGAAGAGGATCTGCAAGGAGGAATGGCAGAGGATCCCCAAATCCAGGTGTGAAAAACTTGTTGCATCTTAATGTGTACATTAATGAGGGGAAAAAAATTTACTTTAATGATTTTAGCAAATGGCTGCAATATAATAGAGTGAAACATTAAAGGGGGTCTGAATACTTTCCGTGCACACTATATAACTATTTACTAACAGCTTGCACCAATGCAAACCGTCTTTTGGTGTTAAACTAGTAGTGTGAGGATTTATGAAAGACATGCAGTGAGTAATTGGCAGAAAAGGCATGGACAGTTATTTTTGTGCCTGACCTGATTGAATATGCATTTGTAGGATTCTCCTTTCCGAACGCAAAATGTATGGGAGGAAAGTATAAAAACGAACCACACAACAACATTCTATGCTGGTTATTACTAAAATGTGATGTGTCTGTGTTCTTTAACTGTGGGTTGACAGTAATTCACAGGCAGAGATCTCCACATGCATTGGCACTGTTTTGGAATTGCGCTCTCACCCCGATCTTCTGACTGCACTTCAGAAGATCCCTTTGTCAAACTCCTGAAGTTTGCGGACAATACCACATTCATCTGCCTCATCCAGGACGTTGATGAGTCTGCTTACAGACAGGAGGTGGTGCGGTCTCAACAACCTGGAGCTCAACAAGCTCAAAACGGTAGAGATGGACTTCAGGGGAAACCCCCCACGCACCATCTGTCACGATACAGAGGCGAGTAGACGTACGGATCCATGTGCAAGCTTTTATTGACAACCAGAGTCAGTACAGGCAGGGTAAACAACAGCAATCGGGAGCATAGGAGGCAAAGACAAGAGAATAATCCAGAGAGGGAAGTGCGGGTCGGCAACGGGAAATCCAAAACACAGAAACACAGAGAACTCAGGGAGAAACACGGATGGCTAGACAACGGGGTGACAAATGTACTTCCAAACATTGACCAGTGACTAATTTATTATATTATACATGATATTTATACATGAGCAGACAATTAGGAATAGGAGAACATACGAGTAACCAAGACAACACATGAAGGTGGGTGGAGACGAGAGTTCATTGATAATTAGTCCATACATGTAACGGAAACACAAGACACAGTTCCTGGATGGCTGGAGTGTCATCCAAATCTGGACTGACACATCCAGCTGAGCGTTACACCATCATGGACAGCACTGTAACGACAGTGAAGTAATTCAGGTTCCTGGGGACCACCATCTCTCAGGTCCTGAAGTGGGACACTCACATTGACCTCATTGCTAAAAAGGCCCAGCCGAGGTTGTTCTTCCTTTGTCAGCTGAGGAAATTGAACCTGCCACAGAAACTGCTGAAACAATTCTAAACCGCCATCATTGAGTCTGTCCTGTGTTTCTCCATAGCTGTGTGGTTTGGATCAGCTTCTAAATCAGACATCAAGGGACTGCAGAGAGGATTATCGGTGCTCCTCAGCCCAGCCTCCAAGATCTTTACATCTCCAGATTGAGGAAAAGGGCTAAGAAAATCACTTTGGACCCCTCACAACCTCTCTCTTCGAACTCTTGCCTTCTGGTTGGCAATACAGAGCACTGACCACTAGAACAACCAGGCACAGGAACAGCTTTTTTCCACAGGCTATATTTAGCCTCAGCAATTAAAACTTCTAATTATACATTATCAGTCATATCAAACCCAAAATTTGCACACCTGTAAACTGCACACTTTATTAAAAAAAACAGATCTACTGTACACACTTGTGTAACATGTGTACACTTATCTATAAAATAACATTTTTCCCTATATATCTATTATCTGCATATAGTATATTATTCAATTTTATTTTTTTCTTCTTCTTCTTCTCATATTAACGTTGTATTCCATCTCTACTGTATTATTCCTATGTTTGTTTTTCACTATCACACGTCTTCTCCATGTCTGTACTGGAAGCTCATGTCGTCAAGTCAAGCTCCTTGTGTGTAAAAAACATATAATAAAGCTCTTCTGATTCTGATTTCCCCCGTTAAGTAAATCTGGTCCTTACTAATTTAGCTTTTCGAGCAGGCTTTTCATGTCCTGCTCTAAAAAAAAAAGCAACAAAATTTTCTTTGATCAACTTATCAAACATAGATCAAATATAAAAAGTGCCCCTATTATGGGTTACAAAAGTCCTAAACAACAGGTTGACATGCATGCAAGGTCTAAAACACTTTCATGTTCTTATAATATGCATTTATATGCAAAATATGCATTTAACTACCAAATGATTAGTTCAATGATTCATGATTCCAGACACTTCCTGTGATTGATCAATTTTATTTAAAGCAGTGTTTTTGAGCTTTTAACAAGCTAGAAAATTTTATGTTTATCTGCTTACCCCCAGCGCATCCAAGATGTAGGTGATTTTGTTTCCTCAGTAGAACACAAACAGAAGATTTTTTAACTCAAAACGTTGCAGTCTGTCAGTCAAATAATGGAAGTCAATGGCAACCAAACATTAAAATTTTCATTTTTGGGTGAACTATACCTTTAATGCTTCAAAAGTATCACATAGTGGCAAAGAATGAATTTGCATTTTCATTCAGACCAAAAAGACCAACAAGTGGGCAAGCAATATGCTAATGATTCAGAGTTAATTCTTTCTTTTGAGAGACAATAACTATACTATATATGGTGCACTTTCAGATTTAAAACTTTGCTCTAAAAAAATAAATAATTAAAGAAATTATTTTGTGTACATTGTGTACGTGTAGTTACTTTTTCTGGTGTGTGATCTGTTTGTAGTATTGATTTTGTAGCAACAAGAGTCTGAAGGATGAATGAGAAAAGTCAATCTACAAAAGCCGACTGAGAGAGCAAAGAAAGCCTATAAGGATTACACAATCAATACAGACATCCAAACAACCTGAGCTGAGGATTTAAACATGCACGCCATCACAATCACTTCCTGTATCTATTTGTCATCCCGCCCGGTCCTGCTTATGTTTATGAGTCACAATAATGCATAATCTCGTATTCACTCGCTCTAGTAGGTACAAAGGACAAAAGCCCCATTACGCTCAAATCACGAGTGGGAGAGAACGAGCTTTAGTCAGTTACACAAGTCAAATGAATTGCCTCCAGTCACCATCCAGTAAAGCACAGGCATTCCTGACGTTAATAACGTCAGCGCTGATATGAGCACGCTCACTCAACACTTCAGCACTGTGCAAGACTTCTGTTCTGATGGAAGAAAGGAGGGGAAAAAAAGAGAGGTGGATGAATGTTAATCAACATAGAGGGAGAGAGTGTGTGTAATTGGGCTAAACCGAATTGCGGTGTCACCAATTAGCTGGAGGAGAGGGTGAAAGGCTTAAGCGCTCTTTAATTGTTACTGTTTTTCTTGCTCATTTAGTAGAGCTCCAAGAAAGCAGAGACGGCAAAAAAAGTCACTCTTCAAAGAAAAGATATTAAAAAGGACTTTTCGAAGCTAATGAGGGACTACATTGAAACACCTATCTGTTCAAAAATACACACTTTACACTAAGTGCACACCAGTTTTTGTACAACTAAAAGGAGTTCTTCTAAATATACATACACTATTATCATTTTATTCCCATTGTCCTATTTATTATTTTAATGGGCTTTATATTTTTTGAATACTTTTTCTACCTAATCTGCATAATGGTCTCTTTGTTTAGAAAGCCACAAATATTTGAACGGATTGAAATACATGAAAAAACCTCTGGGGTAAGCGTGACAGACAGCACAGTTTACAGACTGATTAAAAATCTCATCAACTTTATCAAAGACAGATGAATCAGAAAGAGATAAATATCCATCTACTTGCTTGAGGCTGGAAGCCCACAGTCTCTCATGAGGGTGTTTTGAAATTTTAGGAAGATTTTGAGAAACGCACTTCTAATTAAGATTACGTTAAGAGCTGGAGGTAATATGCTAATCAAATGCATGAATCAGACGTTGAAAAAAGGAATGTTTCACTGGCTAACTTTAATTTAATATTTGTATTATTTTACTGAGTTATACTGCAATGCTGCAGTGATGGTGTAGTTTTGTTAAAAAGGGAAGTTAGCAACACCCAGGTGCCCACCCGAGATAAAAAGCAATAAAAAATTCCCATTGGCTTTTGGATTATTGTGGGAAACAGTTTATCAAAAGTATAATCGTCACAAATAAACACTGTAACTTTTATGAAGTTTTAAGCTTAAATACAATAGCCTGAATAAAAAAGATAAAAGCTATAAAGGCTATAAACAAACCACACCACAATTTCAGCAACAATGATAATGAGTCTGTAAAAACAAACTAGTAAGTCTTCCCACTCTGTGTGATGATGCTGACAATGTTTGTGACATCTCAGTGATCCCATTTAAGCCAAACTCTCACTACAGGAGTTTTAAAATCTTGTAGTGTGTGCATGTTTAAGATTAACAAAAAAGTAATTTGAAGTCTGACTTTCATCTTAATTGTTTTACACATGGTGGCAGGATAAACATTAATTTAAGCGCATACAATGCATTAATCAGTCAAGATTGCATTACTATGTCACATCAAATGCTAATCAGATTTGTTTAGCAAATGTTTGTGGAAACTGATATGTAAAACACTGTAAATGATCTCTTAAAAACTTGCAGAACATCCTTTTTTATACTCTAAAATGTGCTTGCAAGGAGACTTCTCTGCTGACAAACAGAAACTGCTCGGTGAGCAATGACATGCCTTTATAGATGAAGATAAGCGATATCAAGCAGGACTATCCCACATCCGACTTTTGAATGGAACAAATTGTGAATGCAAAATGAAGTTGATATGAAATATAATTGGCTCTAATCTCTGTAAGTAGTTTACCAGGCCCACTTGTGTTCCGCTACAGAAGTGTTTGTTTACCTCTTTAGCATGTCTGGTACACTGTGGTATATCCATCATCCTGACAGCCAATCAGGTTAGGGAGTCAGAGTTACACGGTTACTGTGACATCTAGACACAGAAAATGTTTTAAAAAAAAAAAAAAAAAAAAAAAAACTGAAGGGAATACAAAGGTTTAAGAAAAAACACAAACAATCTGAAGGGCATGTTATTGGGTAACCTCACTAACTTTTGCAGAATTATTTGAGGCTGACCAGGGTTTTAAAACTGTTTTCCCTGTTGAAAAACCCAGCATATGCTGGCAAGGTATGTAAGGACCAGATTAAACCAGCAGCCATGTTCCAAAACATACCTAACCAACATAAGTTTTTTTAATTGGAATTTTTAGTTAGGGATAGTTCACCATAACATTATATTTTCCTACGATTTACTCACCCTCAAGCTATCCAAGGTGTATATGACTTTCTTCTTTCAAATTAATACAATTAGAGCTGTATAAAAAAATGTCCTGGCTCTTGCGAGCTGTATAAAAGTCTTTTAAACGTCAATTTAAAGATCTGTATAAAAAAATATATAATTAAAACTTTAAACACCATAATCTTTTTGTCTTACACACAAAGAGTGTTGTTCCAGCGGATCCAGTGTGAGAATATTACAGAAGAGAATATATACTCCCCTTAGCCATGCAAAATTATTTTTATGTTGGATGGATGCACTTTAATGGACTCCAAAATGTACGGATATGGACAGAGAGTCGGACCTGTAACCCAAAGGTCATGGGGTCGAGTCCCAGGTCTGGCAGGGATTGTAGGTGGTGGGAATACCTAGCACTCTCTCCGCCTTCAATACCATGACTGACTTGAGACCCTTGAGCAAGGCATTGTTGCCCCAACTGCTCCCTGGCCACTGCTCTGAGTGCGAGTTAATGGCATGTGTGTGCACTTGGATGGGTTAAATTCCTAGTATGGGAAACCATACCTGGCCGCATGTCAAACCCGTCTAACTTTGAATGTATTCATCTGAAACAATTAAGACATATACACCTAGGTTGGCTTTAGACTGAGAAAATCATAGGGTAATTTTCATTTTTTGGTGAATTATCTCTTTAAATCAAATTGCTCCATGTGGTCGGAGTGGCGGGAAAAGGGGAACCCCTCCGGGATGCTCACCCTCCCGCTCGACATCGATGCCGTGGACAGAGGAAATAGGGGGTTAATGTCGGCTCTCACCAGCCACGGGTAATGACTCTTATTACAAAAAAGTAGTCACTTAACCCTTCGGTGGCTGAGAGGCCTCACCAGTATCTCTGCCCCGGCGCTGCTTCTTCCTGTCTTCTGACGTCATCAGATGGCGCCCACTGCGCTGGTTGGCTCCGCACTGCCCGCATTCTCCACCAGATGTCACGAGCGACACAGACACAGTGGGAATGACGTCATGCCTCGGAGAGGCTATTCTTATTAAACAAAAGTAACAAAATAAAGTGTCCAGGGGAATAAAAGTGTCCAAAATAAAAGGGGAACTGGTGTTCTCGTTGTGCTGCTTGGGTTCGGTGAGGGTCAGGCAGTGTAGAAATGGAAGGGGTTCCGGGAAGGGGCAGAGTAGATGCCGCTCCGGCTGCTCGCGTCTCTCGGTGACTCGGCCCTCTTGCAGTGTCTCCCTGGGACGGTTCCGGCGCCTCTCGCGGCTCGCTCTCCAGACATCTTGCTTTTTGGACGGCTCACTTTCTTTCGCGTCAGCTCCGCGTTGCTCCGCCGTCACCTTCCCGTACCCACAAGACACCAGTGTGCATGCACAGGGAAGAGACCGGTCTCCCGAGGAGGGGCACTCATTGTCCTTTTAACAGCGGCTGTGAGGGACCATTAGTCTCCGGTGTGCCTCATCACACGCCGCCATACTTGCACAGTCCTGCACCCCCCCTCTCATAAGCCCACTCCTGTCGGGAACCTGGAGAAGGGCGGCGCTGAAGTTCAGGGGAGGCGATGATTGGCCTGCAAGGCCGGCTGCCTCGTCACATTATGTATAATCAATATTTGTAATATTTCTCTCTTTCATTCTTTTTTGACTACCAACATTTCTGGTCATGTTTTGGATAGAACAGTCTAATTTATTTTTCAAGGAAAAACTACAAATTCATAAACAATCTGTCAGCCAAGCCACGGACACAAAGTGACAGAGCTTCAAATCAATATGCAATGCTCCTTAATGCTGTTTCACCAACAAACACCATTATTCATCCGTGTAATTAAAATAACTTAAGTGTGCCAATGCAGTACACTCAATTTACCACAACATAATATTTTCCTTAGAGCTTGATGTCTGTTTTGGCATTGTTAAACAGTTGGGCATTTGTCTGAACTTTCAAGGACTTGGCTTGAACTCCGAGTATAGTCTCGACAGAGAACCAGAACTGTGAATCCACAGCCAGAAGATATGAAAGGAGTGAGGAAAAGGGAGAAAGGGATATAAAATGGGAGGGATACAAAGTATACGCACCAATCTCCCTCAAATGCCATGGTGAATTACATCAGACGTGTCCCTCGCTTGCAGAGGACTAAATGCACACCAAACAACAAAGCCCTACAGCCTCTAGCTTCAACTTTGATATCTATCAACACACACCCATCCCCACAATTGCAAAACAACAAAAAAAGGTCTTGTACTATTCACACTATATAATAAAATAAGTGCAAGAATCTGTAAATATTGAATCCCTGTTGCAATGACCTTAACTTTTATGAAAGCTGAGATGCACATGCAGTTGAAATTACTGCACACAAATATAGATACATTTAAGATAAGGAAATGACAGAGAGGAAAGGACGTGACGTGTGGCCAGGTACTAGTCCCATACTAGAAATTTGTGCTTTGCATTTAACCCATCCAAGTACACACACACACAGCAGTGAGAAGTAAACAGCCACGCACACAAACACCCAGAGCAGTGGGCAGCCAATGCTGTGGCGCCCGGGAAGCAGTTGGGGGAATGGTGCCTTTCTCAAGAGTCTCACCTCAGTCATGATATTGTAGGTGGAAAGAGCTCTGGTTATTCACTCCCCCCACCTACAATCCCTGCCACACCTGGGACTCAAACCAGCAACCTATCCATTAGGCCACAACTGCCCCCATAAATATAATATAAGAGGGCAGATAAATGGCAGATAATCTATTAATAAAAACATATTGGTTACATATGTAACCCTAAAGGAGGGAACAGAGACATTGCGTCATTGACTGATGTAACGCGGAAACTGCCTGGGAGACCAATCGACTCTGATCTTTGGAGAAAACGCCAATGGGAATTGGCCAGTGGTTTTTGCATGCCTAGCCACTCCCCACACATACGGGTATATAAGATAGTGGCATGTGAACCACCATTAGGTTACTGCTGAGGAGCTGATCGCAACCGACTCCCTAGAGCAGTCCGACCTTGTGGCAAGAGGGAAGTAACGTCTCTGTTCCCTCCTTCAGGGGTTACATACATAACCGAGACATTCTCTTTCAGTCAGTCACTATGACGTTACGTCATTGACTGATGTCATGGGGTTCCTACGGAAAACGCCACAACCCCGACTGCGTCACGTAGGAGGCCCAAATGCTGATAGGCTGCTAAGGACAGCATGTCAGACAAATGGAGATCTCAACGCAACCGTCCCAAAACCCTAATGGCGAGGTAGGGGCCCTCCAGGGATGCAAAAAGCAGGTTGGGGGGGTGGAGCACAGATTTTAGCACAGGCCTTTAGATCTTACTAGAATAAGGGGAACACGGTGGGAAAAAATCGGGACAAGAATGTCAGGCCCAAGGAGGGTGAAGGAAGCCTTCCGTCAGGAACAGTTCAGAGCACTACTCCGTTAAGCTTTAACTGTGGGGCAACGGAGGAGCCAGATGTAACCTGTTACAAACACTGGAAAATGGTGCTCAGATCCTATAGGAATGGCGAAGATTGTAGAATCTAGCCAAGGTATTGGGTGTTTCCCAACCCACAGCTCTGCAGATGTCTGCTAGAAAGACGCCGCGTGTCAACGCCCAGGAGGAGGCCACACTTCAGGTGGAATAGGCATTCCCCTTCTACTGACCTCCAAGGCAGACAAAAAGCTCCTAAAACTCAGAACAGAAAAAAAAAAGAGTGCGTTCCACGTAAAAGGCGCAAGGCGCCTACGGGACACAGCAACTCAAGGGTTGTGTCTGCCTCCTCCGAAGGCAACGCTTTCAAGTTCCCCACCTGAACCAGAAAGAGCGTGGTGGGAACCTTGGGCACATAACCAGGTTTGGGTCTCAAAACGTGAAAGTAAGCTGGACTGAATTTGAGGCACAAATCACAGACCAAAAATGTAAGCAGGTTTCCCATCCTCTTCATAGAATTGAGCATGAGCAGGAGCAAAGTCTTTAAAGACAAAAAGAAGGGAGAAATTTTTCTTGAAGGAAGGAAGGCACCACACCGACCAAACATTTCTAAGGATCCTCTCAGCGAACAGACCCCACCTCATAGGCCTGCCTTGTAGAGGGGGCTCTAGCCTGAGTGATGGTGTCTACCACGGCCTGGGGAAGGCCAACTAGGTCTACCTTGTCCCGTCCAGAACTAAGACATGCAGGTTTCATAGATCGGGACCTGAGTGCCAGATTGTGCCCATCCCCTTAGAAAGAAGGTCCTTCCTCAAGGCAGTCTTCCAGGGAGGGGCTGTTAACAGGAGCATGAGGTCCGAGAACCAGGTTCGGGTGGGCCAAAAAGTAGTGGTGTGCATTGGCACTGCCCTCACGATTCGATTCAATTACGATTCACCAGGTAACGATTCGATTCAATTTGATTCTACGATGCAT
>JAUMHP010000015.1:1330021-1357943 GCA_032361065.1 Enteromius trimaculatus | reverse complement strand
AAATTATATATATATATATATATATATATATATATATTTCTACACTAAAACCTTCTTTAAAAGGTTTGCAACATGTTAAAACTACATTTAGACAATCTAATCGGCTAACAGAGAAAAGGACAGAGAATTGTTGAATTTAAAAAAAAAAGCGGCGACTCCAGTGCATGATTGAGTTGAGTAAGTCAGTGCTTCGCGTTCCACTGTCTGTGGTGGAGCATTAGGGTCACAGAGCATTCCATAGGGCACATATGCTGGCTGTACCCTCAACACTACATGTACAGCAAGGGCCACTGCATTCCCTCCGTATCTCCCTCTGACTGTCTCTCTCTGTCTGAGAATGGACAAGCAGGGCGCCTGCAGGCTGTGCTTTGCGTTGCCGCTTTTCACTCTAAACGGAGATGAGTGCGGTGATATCCCCGGGCCAGCTCAGGGGGCCTCTATCTAACCCGAAATGATTTTTAGCACGCCGACTCAAGCATTTCCCAGAAGCAATGTCAACCCACTGCCAGCGTCTCTCTTTTTCTGCCTCCTTCACTCTCTTTCCGTGTGTGTGCGGGTGTGTGGATTTGTGTGGGGAGAGAGAAAAGCAGTACAGACAGGGGGAAGTTAAAAAGCTTAGCAGCGAGGGTCAGCTCGCGACACAAGGGCTTATCGTTTTTCTGTCGCTCCCCCGCCGGCAAAAGAAGGGACCTTTTTTTTCTCTTCCTCTTTCAGGTGAAAAGCTTACTACTTCCCCTGCTCTCTCTCGTTTTCTCTGGTGCGCACCCTGGCTCCTTTTCACATCTTGATGCCTTTTAAATGTCACTTATTTTACATGAGGTACTTTGTGGAGACGGGGAATCAGGAGCAATCAGGGCTATTATCCCTGTGGGGCGATGTCGGGTCCAGATGCATTACGACACCCTTCCTCCGGCTGGCCACTGCTGTAGTGTGCCACTTCTCAGGGAATTAAGTGGCATTATGGGGGAAGTGGCTGTGATGGGAACAGCATGGGCAGTGCAGGTAGAACGCTACTCTCCCCTGGCCTTAAGTGAGACATCACCAGGGCCTAATCAGAGAAAAAGCCCTGGACAAAGCAAAGCTCCGGACACGGCAAACCCCGGCCCACCAGGGGAGAGCCAAGCCATTTAGAGCCACCTGTGTGCATGTACACACACACACGTTTTGCACTCGCATTCACACACTTTTGAGTTGACACCTCTTCTAACTTCTCTTCCCCTCTTTCTGTAAATGTGTAATTCGCATATTAATAATACATTGCAATACGTGTTATGTTTTAAGGGGTACCATTATTTTTAAGAGGCATCAGTACCAGTCTAGGTTAACTTAGAAATAATAAGTAATACAGAGATAGATATAAAAGAGATAATAACAAAAATTATATAAAAAAGGTAATGAATTGAAAACGCATATGTATCAGTGCTGCCAAACAATTAATCCTATAAAAAAAGTTTTCGTTTATATTATATATGTATGTGTGCTCTGTATATTTATTAAGTATATAAATACACACACACACACATTACAGGTTTATACATTTATATATTCATATTCTTAGATTTTATATTATATATATACACTTTTAATATATAAACATTTCATATTTATATAAGATATCAGTATGTGTTTGTATTAATATATACTTAATAAATATACACAATATACACACATATATTATGTAAACAGAAACTTTTATTTTGGATGCGATTAATTATTTGACAGCACTTATTTTATCATTTAAACAATGATAAAAAAAGGGATACATTTTCATACTATATGCTGTCAGTTATTTTGCTTCAATAATTTTTTTTCAGTCCCCTTATTCTTAATTTTCTCAATTAATCTTTTTAGTTTTTGTTTTGTTTTGCAGACTGAATACCTATCATATCAAAACTATTTAATAGCACATTAACAGAATAAAAGTATCTAACAGAAAAAAAATGATGTTACAGAGTTAAACTTGAGGTTTTAACAAGGTGTAAATGCAAAGACAAAAGGTCTTCGGCTTTGCTAAACAACACTATCCAAGTGTGACATCTCACTGTATCCCAACAGACTGATGCTAACAGTGGCAGAAAAAAAACATTAGCGGAATGGGCCAAGACGCTAACACATTAAGCGAGAACAACACTTCATGTTACATCACAGTGGATGTGGAGTCCAAACACCTTTTATAGATGACTCAAAGCATTTAGATACGAACAAAAAGATTGAATACGGCATTTTCTTTGCTCGTTTTCCTCCTCTGAGCACTTGAGGCTTCTAGCAAATGAGGTTTATTGTTTTAAAGACTTAGCCCACAGGGCAAAGATACACATTCTCAATCTGTGTCACTCCAGATAAACTTGGAGCAGGCAGATATTATGCCATCAGGGAGTTTTTCTGAGATATCTGATGTCGGAAGACCATCTTGAAGCAAGTTAGCGATAAGATGAACTACAGTAAGTGCCGAGTATGCTGCTACTTAACGGCAAATATTATGAGAGAAGTTAAGCAAATAAACGCACTTGACAGTCGTCATCACCTCATGCTGTATAACAGAGACTGGGTTTGTAGCAGAGGAAAAAATTATAGTGAGGCAGTGCAAAAAAGACATTGTTCAAGGATTCTGCAGGTGTTCTGCATTCTACAGGCAGCTGATTTAATTCTGTGCCTGTACCTGAGCAGCGCTGCTCTATAGCCAGTGGCCGAACAGAGTCATGGGTAAGATAAAGCCACAGGCCTCGCAGACCCTGCTGCTGTGAATGAGCTATTTCAGCAGGCTAACAGCAGCACTGCATGGGCCGGTGTGTTGTCCACATACAAAGTCATTTTCATCAGCAGCGTGGCAGGACACACCAAGATATGTGCAACAACTGCACAAACAAATCAAAGACACAAGGCACTATTGAGGTGAAAAAAAAGGACAAACTCAAGAACAAATTGTGAACTTCAACCTTTTTCAACCGAAAGTCAAGCTGTTACACCCCACAGCAAAAGGACTAATCTCCCAACATACCAGCGTACAATTGAAGGGCCTCTCTGGTCTGGAATCTATTGTGAGCACCATATTCCCACCTCTCGGAGCAGAAAACCATTGTATCCCAGCAAACCACAGTCACTGAGGTGGCATGTGTGAGGAATAATAGACTTGAGTGAGTACAGCACTGCAATTTCTGAAAGAAAGAAAGCAAGCAAGAAAGACATACCTAACAAACAAATGAAATAAGATTGAAAGACAGAAACAACAAAATGGGGAAAAAAAAAAAAGGAACAAGTTAAAAATAGAAATGAAAGAGAGACCTAACAAATGAAGGCACAAATTAAATAGAATAAAGCGAAAGAAAGAAAGAAAGAAAGAAAAAGAAAGAAAGAAAATGTGTTGTGTTTCGGGATGATATTAAGTTAATCTAGCTTTGATCTTTGTTTGATTTTTGAAACTCTTGTACGGGTTTATTGTTTTTTTTTTTATTATTATTGTTATTGTTTTTGCTTCGATTTTAAAGTAATAAAGAGGTTTTGGACCCTCAAAAAAAAAAAAAAGAAAGAAAGAGAGAAAGAGAGAGAGAGAAAAGAAAGAACTAATTAAATATGAACGAGAAAAAGTAAGACAATTATAGAAAGAGATAAAAAAAAACAATTTATATAGAGAAACGAACAAATGAATAGAGAGAGATAAAAAAAGAAAGATGAAAATGAAACAGGATAGAGCAAGATAAAACAAAACAAAACAAAACAAAACAAGAAAAATTAAATATGAGAAAAAGCATGACAATTAAAAAAAAGATAGGAAGAGCGAGAGAAAAAAAACTATTTAAATAAATAAAGAAAAAAAGAATTAGAGTGAGATAATGAACAAGAGGAAAAAAGGTAACAGGCATTTTCTGGTCTGAACCAGTCTTCCGGTCTAGTCAAGCTGGTCTGTTGGCTGGTTTTAGAGAGCTTTGGTCAGACTGAGAGACCAGCTAAAAACCAGCCAGGATGAATCTGGTCCCTACAGTCCCAACCCGGTCTCACAACAATTCATATATATTTTACGAGTTGCTATTTCACAGGAATTTGTACAAATGACCTACACCTTACCCTGCCACTAAACCTACCCATCACAGGGCTTTAGGGTGAGGACGTACAAATTTGTACGAATTAGCATAAATTTGGCACCTCATACGAATATGTACGAATTAGTCATGAGACTGTATTGACAATACCCATAAAACAGACCTTAGAAAGCAAACATCTATGGCATTCATTTTATTAATAGGTAAATAAATACCAATGCGTTCATCAAAGCAATTTCAGGGACTGCGGCCTGCTGAGGAGCCCTGTTATGAGACTACCTTCGCTTCTGGCCACAAACTAAAATAGAGACCTTAAGAAGAGGTGACCTGTGATATGCCTGCTGGTGAGGGACAGCCCAGAGATCCTTATTACTGCGATGAGGCTCCTTGTTAAGACACCTCCAGAGGCCAAGGATGAAAAGGATGGGGGAGGCAAGTGTCCCAATCTACCCCCCAGCACTACCGTGCACGGACTCGCCACATTACGGTAAAGTCAAGTTTCGGAGTAAAGATATTGGTCAGTTACTGAGACAAGCGACCTTGAATATCGTAGCCCAAGTGAGCAAGAGTATGGAGCTTTAATGTCTGCTGCCTACACGGACCATTATCTTCTAAGGGAAAAATATTGAGATGCATGTAAGATACTGCAAAAGACTAAGCATGAACACAGTGGTCAAACACATCTGTCTCACGCATGCTTACATAGAAGAAGGCAGTGACGTGCAATGCAAATACAAATTTTCCAACTCATTTAGGAAAAAAAATAAGTATTTTAGATCGCACAGGGCTGCTGACTACAGTTTGAAACAGACTTTGTGTGTTGTCTAGGTAGGTAACTTAAAACTAGGTTTTAGATCATAGCTCACAAAAGGATTTTTCTACATTTTAGGTATAAAAATGATCAAGCTACACCCACACTAAGCCATTTAAGACTAACCAAAAAAGACAGCCCTTCATTCCCTTTCAAGCGGTGCATTAAATCCCTCTGCAGATGAGATATTAATCAGAGTGAGCAGGAGACACACACAGTCTAATTGGAGTTGCTGATTTGTTTAAATATTTAATTCCTAGAAAAGCCATGTTTCCCACAAGCATCTCTTCATCTCTCTGCTTTCCGCATGACCTTCGAAGACTGGTCTGAATGCAGTGTCTCACGATCTTGTTTTGATCTTACTCCATGCCTCTCACTAATCTATACATCCAAACATACACATCTGTACACTTAAACAGTAAATACACACACATAATCTCCAAAGACTGTAAACCTATTTGATACGCAATGATACAAAGCACACACTGGAAATGAAAAAAAGGGGTTTGGGGGTTCCTGTCGGTGTGTAATTAAGCATAATTATGTACCTTGCTTTAATTAGGCTAAGTAATAGGGCCATGTTCTTGCCAAGTAAAACAGCCTTTCACGGCACAGGCACAAACAATGGCTTCACATAAGTGGCAGGTTGGATTGGTGGAAGGACTGATCTCTGAGCGCTAACTGATTTGAATCCTATTGGACAAAACATTAACATTAGCCGGTCATAGTTTTAGATTAAGGGAGTCGAATAGTTAACATACATTATTTTATGTTTATATAAATTATAATTTATGACCGTTATCTTTGCTTGAATTTGCGTTAGCAATACTAATTGCTAGATTAAAACTATTTACAGTATGTCTCTAAAGTCACTTCAAAAAGGGCAATTTTACATTTTCCTGTTTACATCATTAGTTTTCAATTTTTTGTTTTAAATCAATACATTTTTTCTTTCAGCTACCGGTCACTTAGAAATCGCAGATATAAGACAACAATAAAATGATACAACCAATTCACTATTGAAAAAAATCAAGTCTCACCTTCACAAAGTTTATATGTACAGTATATGTATATATAATTCATATCAGTCACCTTGATATTTATCTTAGGCTTTGCATTAAATTAACAACTGAATTAAACCTCCAAATTCGACAACACCTTAAAATCAAATTAATTGTTCAGGCTTATTGTAGGATATTTGGGTAAAACAAAGACATACCTTTTACTCACTTAATAATGGGTTTATGCAACATCTTTTCTAACTATTTTAAATTAATGGAGAAAAGAAAGAAAACACAGCTCATAAACTTTTTTTTTTTTTTTATTTAAACACATTTAAGAAACACATCCAATCAGGTTCAAGACTGCATTAATTATAAAGGTCTTTGTTGATACAAACCTGTCTGACCTTATGTATAAGACAAAAGGAGATATTTTGAGAAATAATTTTTTGTATATAATAGGCAAGCCTGTGTTGTTTTGGTCCTGACTGCCTTTTTTATGGTATTTCAGGTGAAGTCGATTAGTTGAGAATTGTGCATTGTTCAAAGCAAACTTTTAGCACAGCACCACATTTTGCAGCAGACCTAACAGAGCGCTTCTTGCCATGGATGACAGTGATCTGTTGTATGTAGATGTGTGTGCGCGTGGCAGTACGGAGAAGTACCGCGGTAATGGGTGCTCTCTCTTCTACGGCAAGAGCATCATCTCACTAACCCCGCCAGCACTAGACGGCCACGCACTGTGACGGACAGGAGCTATTGTTCGGGCGGGCTGGTATCTCTGGGTGACGAGTTGCCTGGTGCTCTTGTCGCCCGTGACACCGATGGACTAAAATGAAGAGAGCTCATCCCTCCCACTCAATTACTGACCCTGACAGCTTGCCATTGTCTGCCTGGCTCTATCATTAACGTCACTTATGAACTAGCAAGGCATTTATATATAGAACAGCCTGCTCAGCCAGCCACTTTCCACAACCCTTTTACACACACACACACTTTTGTGCTCTCTCTCCAATCCATATACACATACTATTCGAAGTGGTCCTTCTACGTCTCTCGCCATTTCAACACACAAACGCTAAGGAAAAAACAAACAAAAACTCATATGCACCCACACAAAAAGTCATATTGACAGAATGCTCGGTTGAAAATGAAAACGGCATACACTGGAATATGATGCAGTGGCATGTGCTATTCCGTGGGCTTGATATCACACAAAAGCAAAGGAGCTGAGAGATAAACAGAGGCATTGCAAGCGACAGTACAAAAAAAAAAAAAAAAAAAGAGGGAGTGGATAGATAGGGAACCAAATAGAGAGACTGAGAGCAGGCCGTGTTGCAAGCCGTATCACACAGTCATTTTAACCAGCATGATTGAAACGAGGTGAAGGCTGCGGTGGGCCCAGCCATTCCACTGTTTGCATTCATTCCAAAGAGCAGACTAAATAAATCCCCCACCATCTTCAGGCCAGCGCGGAGATTAGAATGTCAAGATAAGCAAGGACATATGGCAGCCATTCAAAGAAAGCGTCAATGAAACCAGGGCTGCCAACAATTCCCAATGTCACACTCTTTTCTTTCTCTATCTAATGCATCCACTTCTCCGTCTTTCGCTCTCTCTCGCTCACGTTAGTCACTCCTCTGCTCTAGTGTGCATTGAATAAACCCATATGTAGCATACAGTAGCAAACCTGCCATTTGAACATGGCTTGCTTTGAAAGACGTCTGTGGTGTGCAAAAACAATAATAGATCAAATAAAAAAACGGGAATTTTTTTTAATAAAAAAGCAGGTTTGATGTTTATTCTCCTACTTAGGGGTCAATACATTTTCTCCTCAGGACCATTGTAACATTAAGTCATTAGATAAATACTAATTTATGTTCAAACGGTTTCACTTTGTTGCAGTCAAATTCCATTCCTTCGCTTTACAAAAAGACAATACATCGCACCGGCGTCCTCCTGGGTCTGTACTGACTGACAGCGCATGGGAGGTGTGTGTGCGGAGGGGTGGAGGAGATCCTGCCAGGCCTGGTGGGGACCTCATATGAATATTTCACATCTCCATCTGAATATTTTAGAGCTGACATGCGCATGTAAACAGAGGCAGGCAAAGTGCCCAAATCCACTCAGGAGAGACTATTAAGCCGTCAGGCTCTCACTGACAGTCACTGTGCGCTGTGGTAACACAGGAAAGTCAGCAGACGGTGGGGCATCGCCGCCAGACTGCTAATTTAACTTGTCTTTGGGAAAGAGAAATACAGGAAAGAAATGCTTCACGAGGATCCCCAGGGCACAGAGTAGAAGATGAGGTGTTGCTGGTCAACAGGCATGGGTTTTGTGCATGTGTGTGTGACTGTATTGTGTGAGAAGGTGTTTTACTGTGAAAGAACATCTGTTTATGTGATGGCTGTTGAGCTAAAGGTGCAGCTATAGTGAAATTTCACAAGCAAAAAATGTTCACAAACGCATCAAGCAAAATACAGAATTGCCTAAAATTTGTGAAAATTCACCCCGAAGGTAAGGTGTGTAATTTTCGGGGTTAAAATAGTTATGTTTTATGTGCATAGAGAAATATACTACTTGTAGGTCTATTTCTAGTTCTTCAAAACAACCTCATGTTTGTGGTATGACACTGTCTCAGGGTTGGACATTTATGGGGGCTTGTGGCAAAAATACCACCAAAATGAACAAAAATTCAAGATAAAGGTATGCGTAATTAAAAAATTGAATTGCATTAGTCACGATTTTAACAGAATTTTCCATTATTCATAAAACAACAGCTACTTGTCAAACATGGAATTTTCTGGGATTCCCCATTTTCATAAGCTTTTGGTATTTTTTTGTAGCGTTGAGCCTTATAACCAACTGCACACATTCTCTTTCTGAGCTTTGAAATGCAACGGCCAATCAGTGACACATAGATTAGTCAGACTACAGATGTTAAGTGTTGAATTCTTATGATATAAACATAGTTTCAAAGTTTCATTTCGTAGCTTCAGTGATTATAACAGGAGTTTTTTTTGTACAACATGTAATGAACAAATTGATGAGCTGTTTCCCTAAAACATACACACAAACTGTTTTTATATTTAATCTATAGATCGGCATTCATAATCAAAAATCCAAATTATATTTGTCATAACACTGAGGTCATATTAGTTCCTGTATTTAAATATTTAAATTAGACACTGTTATTGACAACAGTTGAAATATTTTGGTTGATTGAACTAGTTGGTTAAATTCAAGTATGCCTATTAGTAAAGACGACACAAATACAGTTATTTGAGTTGTGATAGAATGAGTGCAAAACAAAACAATTCCTGTAAATGCCCCTTAAATGGAAAAGTGGGAAAGTTAAAGGAAAAATGTTTGTTTGTTTTTTTCGTAAGCATATAAGCACTACAGTCATAGACAATATGCAAGTTTTATGCTTATCCAGCAGTTTACATCACAGCTTGTTAGCATATCGAGGTTTAAAGGTGTTGTATAAGAATGTTTACAACAGTCATTGTTTATTTTAAAAATTATTTTAAATCTGAAAAACCCACTACAACCCATTAAAATTAATTCCTTTGGGAACTATTGAAACATTAGCCTTCCATATTAACCTAACAACTTCAGCATGACATCATGACAGGACAGCACTAAAGTAGAGTGTACCCACTCTCCCATCTTTATCTATGGAACACTTTAACGTCCACATCCTGACACGACATCTGATAGGATAGTTTTCAAAGTTTTCTGCAAAACTTGAATTGTACAAACACCCAAATTGCAGTAAACAAACAAGTCTGGTATTGAGCACAAAGGAAGAGAGGAGCGATCCATAAACAACTGTCTCAATCATGCCATCTTCCTCAATCACACTCACCATTTAATGCAGTAGTTTCTTAATGTCTTCACTTTTCAAGCAGCACAAGAAATAAGCACAAACTATCCACACACACACACACACACACTCACACTCTCATTATAAGCTCAACAAGTCTTAGTTTCTCCTGCTCCCACCCACTGTCAGATCACTGGCTATAGTTTCTTCTTTGAGCGTATATCCTTGAATCAACTGCACAATTTCACACTGAATTGATATCACTTCAAAGCCTCTACTTCAGCCATGCCGAGCTCACAGTTATGCCACTATATGTGACTCTTATTTTTCAAGGTGATGGATATGATGGTGGTAACAAGTGAGATGTAGACTTGCTACATGTTGGTATTACAGAGATCACATTCATACTCTTTCTGAGTGATTTCTGAGGTATTGCAATCAACCAGCCACTTTGTTTAATGCAGGGGTCTCCAACCTTCCTCCTGGAGAGCTTCCATCTTGCAGCTTTTGGCTCCAAACCCTAGTCAAACACACCAGAACAAGCTAGTCAAAGCGTCCATGGTCACTTAAAATTTCCTGTTTTAGTCTAAAAACACTGCGATTATTCTGGTCTCAGTCCCGACTCAAACTCTTCTCGTGTAAGTAAATGACGGCCGAACTTGCATTGTGTGTTTGAACATGGAGTCATTTAAACCAAGCTGAGCAAATTTCCACTCATTCAGCTACACCCCCAACATCATGAGAAGAAGGACAATAGGACAGTGCAGTGGCTCAGTCATGGTGTTCTGTAATTTCTTTTGACACTGATCACAAAGACGCATCAACATATGACTTCGCCTGGCACTGGGACCGTTGTGGAAGCTAGACTGTATAAAGAGCAAGATGACTGAAACAGATGCCCATTTAAGTACCTGATGAAAAGTTAATCAGCAGATGACAATGTGAACACCGGCCTTAAGCAAGACTGGGGCCCTGCCAGCTGCTCCTCTCCCCACAGTGAGGTCTCCAAAGCTGGGCACTCAGTGGGGGAGCAGGGCATCAGACCAGAGAGGTGTGTCAGTGCGGTCGCGAGCAGACCTCGAGTCCTGAGGGCAATCAAAAAACACATCTCAATGCAATGTGAGTGTGCACACCAAAGCATAAAAGCGCGATGTGTCAAAAGCATCATTTAAAAAAAAAAAACGCCTCAGCCTTGTTTTTTTTCGTTTGACGAGTCACGTTAATAACTGACGACCAATGAGATTGCCGCCTTTGTTCACATGCCTAGAGCTGCTGAAGCTACAGTACACGGCTTGGTGGTGCTCAAGCATTAACCGGTCTTGCCGAGAATACGAATTAAGTAGAAGAAGATGCACCTCGGCAAGATGAATGGTGGTCTCGTTGTTTTCTTCATCGCCGGAGCTGCTGCTTGAAATATCCATGTTTTATTGCCAGTTAACAAATAAATGTGTGAATGGACGCTGACAATATTCATGCGCAATATTCGTGTGTACAGGACTTTAGGGATCAATAAGATCTTTTTTTGCTATTATTGAGCAAGGTTGTACTACATTGATCAAAAATGACTGTGAAAGACATTTATACTGAAAAACATAAATATATCAAGTAACAATAAATCTGCATAATAGAATCAATTCTGAAGGATCATGTGACGCTTAACGCTGGAATAATGGCTGCTGAAAATATAGCTTTGTCATTACAAAAAAAAAAGATTTTAGATCATTATTATTATTATTATTATTATTATTAGATTATTTAAAATTATAAATAACATTTCAAAATATTACTGATTTTTGTGTATTTTTTATTAAACAAATAACCTAAGTGATGTTCTGAAAACGTTTAGAAAATATTTCTATATTGAGCCGTTTGATCTGTAGTATATGTTAACATTTAGCATTTGTTTAGTATTGTTATTTATTTAATAGTATAAAATACTTCTGACTAAATTCATAATCTGCATCTTTAACTAGACAAAGAGCAATCAGTAATTATTTACTGCAAATCTCACAGTTAATTATAAGCGGTGTATTTTTTATTCACTTAAAAAAGAAAGAAAGAAAGAATCGACTCATTAGAGTCATTTGTTTTGTAATTAAGACTACACTGGGTGAGTGGCCTGGCAGTGAATGGACAATTAACAGAGCCATACGTGATTTAAATGGTATCACTTTACTTTAGAGACCCGTTCTCTCTATTAACATTTTATTCTTACTTACAAAACACTTATTTTGCATGAACATGTTGTTTACTACCTTACCAATTATCGAGCAGCAGCAAACTTTAGGTAGCACTTAATTTTACAGTCCTGCTCCTTACGTACATACAGTACTATGTACTTATTGTAGCAATTAACTAGATAATAACTAGGTACCATGTAGTTAGCTTATAATACCGCTACTTTCTTGGATAAGTGCACTGTAAAAACAAGTAATGTAAAATAAATGCGACCAAATTTTATTAAGGCGAAATACATGGGTAATAGCGAGAAGTGGTCCTTAAATTAAATTATGACTCTTAAAATAAACCTAGTGGTATATCAAACAGTTCTTAATTATACTCGCATGTAGGATGTTTTCCCTACTGTCCGCACACTTTTTTTTTTAAATCAGAAGTCGTTTTGAGGACGAGTGTTGTGTATCTCTGGGAGTAGGGAACGATTAAACTAGAGGCCATAGAAAGCTCAAGGCTGGCCTTGCAGCAGAGACGCATCTGTGGAGCACTCCATACAGTGCATGAAAACAGCATGTGTGCACAATAGACTCCCTTCTAATTTCCCTGCAGGAGGAGATGCATGGATACTTGACTCCTGAGCTGGGAGAGAAAAATAAGCACCCTTCAATTCACAGTCAATGGCGAGGGCGAGCAGACGACGTGCATAAAAACACAACCAAATGCTTCCTCTTACTTATTCAAATGCATTGAATGCTAATTAATACTCAGGATGCTAAATGAACAGGCGATCATAGTCCCAAGAGCTTGTTTTGCATCAATCACTCCACATCCGTTAAGAGGGTGCGAATCTATACGATTGCAAAGTTGGTGGAGAATGTAGGCTGTGTGTGTGTTCATTTTGAGGAGGTGTGAGTCCCCCAGCCCAGGTCAACAGGCAAGCAGCCAATAATTTACCCACCAACATCATATTTCATCTGTCTACCGCCTCCATCCACTGATTATGCCGTCGATACTCCGCGGATGAGAGGAGCTGACAATTGACCAAGTCGGATCAATACGGGCTAATAAGCGTTTCATGGAGGAGAGAAAGAAATAGAGCGAGGGAGCGTGGGCCAACTGGAGAGACAAGTTTGATCCAATTCAGTTGTTCTGCATCTCGTGGTGTAAGTGTGATGATTGGGTCTGTTATTGCCGGTTTAATGCTAGGCAATCAAGCTATAGTGGTCTAGATATCAACAAACAACAACAAATTGTCCCTTTTCTTCTGATACCCTCTTCTCTGACTCCGCCTGCCCTTGCGGGAACAATGCCTGAACAATCGAGCCAGGAGCCGTGCTTTCAGAACCAGAGGAGGGAGAATTGATAGCCACGGATGAGGAAAGAAAGCTTTTTGTTTAGCATCTTCGCTTTTTTTCTCCTATCATTTGTGTACAAATGTTTTCCCTCTCTTTTCTCTCTTCTCCCCATGATACCCAGCAGAGGAACCCGGCGGTCCAACTCCTGAGATAATAACACAGCCAGGTGTCGATGGAACGGTGTGATTTGACTTTGCGTAAATCACCATGTTTTTTTGTGCTGGTGTCATTTTCTTTTGCTCAAATTACCTTTTCCGCTGCCCCATAGATCACACAATTGGAGGTGCTCTATGGATACTGATTGAGGCCTTTTCTTGCTGTCGACACGCCGGCGTATCTCCACCACTGTTAAAGACGCTGCTGTTATTACAGGCTATTGTGCCTTAGGTATAGGGAGAGGCATAAAGGGAGGAGAATATTGACTGCATGAGTGGAAATAGCTGGGTTTCTAGTATGGGTTTTAGGCCAGGAAATGGGTGAGCTTTTCTTCGATGGGGCATCGCAGACAGTAGGTGCTGGAGTAGGATTAAGGTGGGGTCTGTAAAGGAACAAACTGGTTAGAGAGGCGTGATTTTGGCTTGATTGTACCGTTTGGTGTTGTTTTTCCAAACAACAAACAGCTACAAGATATTGCTACATCAACAGAAGATCGATATCTGGTCTAAAATATGGTTCGGAGAGACTCTGATGGTAAAGGAAGGGTTGGTGTCAAGATAAAGGCTGGATGGGGAGCTGTCCTTTCTCAACAAGTTCCAGCAAAGGCGCTGACCGCTGCACTCGCCCTGTTAAACGCTTTTCATTGCTGTTTCAGATTCCCCTGCTATCTCCGAACAACTTCATGCTCATTTACATTTTTATAGATCTTCGGTGGGGACGGAGCGAGGACGTGACCAATTATCAGCCCCTGCTGCATGTGACAACATCCCTGTCTCCATCACCGCTGCCTCATCTTCTTCCCTGCTGAATATCCTCCACCCCTTGCTGTCGCTGGCAGAGGATGTGATGTAGCGGACAACACTAAAGAGGCACAAATTGAGGCTGCACAGCAGACTAAATAGTTACTTGGGGCAGAAACATATTTGGAGGTCATTCCTCTTGAAGTTCCGAAGGGCTCTTCTAGACGCCGATGTCAATGATGTCCAAAAAACATTGTGTCTTCAGTGGGATCATCTGCCATATTGCATGGATGTTTCTGATTTCTCTAGAAGTCCATCTATGATTCCACTTCTAAGCATATTAGAATCGGTAGCAGTCATGTCTACACAAATTAAATTCATTCATTCCACTGTGAACCATCTGGTCTCTCCAGGTCCTCTACGGAAATTACATTACTTATAAAAATGAAAATACAAGGGTCTCAGAGCTGGCTCTGCATGATGAGGGCTGTTAGCATTACTTTATGTGGTATCACAATTTTAAGCCCTTTAGGATCACTACAGGTAATCGGATAATCTGGGAAATCCAGCCATTATCATTATACTATCACTTGTTCATTATCTTTATTGCATATAGTCTTTTCAGACTGTGTCGGAGTTCGCTTGAAGGGCATCATTTGATACATGCAAGTGTTGTAAATCGCAGCCAAAGGAAACCCAGGCAATGTTAATTCCTCTTCCATCTAGAAGCTTTGCACCGATTACAATACATGCACTAAAAGTATATACTTGGCAAAGTCCACACAATTGTGTGTGTGGTAATACAACATACCAGACAGTGTTATGTATCATTTGCTAATTCTCATGTTGTTCTGAACCCAAATTACGTTTTCTTTTGTGCATTACAAAAAATATTGTTTCAATACAAAAAACATTGGACCCCCATTGACTTTGACACAAGAAATAAAGTCATACAGGTTTGGAATGACATGACAGTGTGGAAATTTGTAAACTTTTCTGTATTTAAAAACTACTTTGGAGCTTCATCCTGGCATTGCTTATCACTTTTCCTCGGAAAAATAAATGAGTAAAAGAAGAATACATGCTACAAAGCATGCCCATGCGCACAATTTGAATCCTGGCACCTGCGTTTTTAAAGTACTTCGATTTGCTCCACAATAATTCTCATCTTGCGTACTATTAAAAAGGACATAGGGTGCTCTGCCGCCCACTCCCCATGAAAGGAATGACTGACAGCTGATTCCTCAGTAGGGCTGCTGACACAGCGATGCATTTCATTAAACTCAGCTCTGTTATCATGAAAAGTAATTTACCTAACGTCTGCTCTGCCATCCTATAGTCTGTCAAAAGACCTGATGTGAGTGAGAAAGGAGAGCTGAGGGAAGCAAAGCAGAGAGGGGTTGAGAGAGAATGAGAGACCCTGACATTTGAATAAGACATCCTTCCTGCACCTGAATAACAATAAGGAGTGATTATAGACAATTACATCTGAGAAGGACACAACCTTTGGCCTGCACTGGCCGGCACTGAAGACAAGACAAACAGAACCGGACATGGAAATAATAGTGTGTTGATTCAATAGACTGAGACCACATTGAATATCTATTACTCAAAACAACATTTTAAAATTCTGCACAATTTCTAATAATGAATAAGTAAATGTTTGAATCATATTAAATAATATATATATATTTATTTAACTGTGTTTATTTAATATTAAATTACTAATTTACTGACTGAATCATAATAAAGTCTAAAAAGGCATATGTAGCATATAGCACTGATTATAACCGCCAAACACATCTTCATAGATACAGATCCTGTCTTTCACTCTTCTCTCCACCCACTCCTCCCGAGGGGAATTACTCGCACATTGTGGAATATTAAAAACAAACAAGAAAAATGCACTTCCTGTCTGAATTACTGCCTTCAAGATAACATCTGACCTCTCACCTTGTCTGTCACACACCAATCACAGACTACACTTGAACCCTTCACACATACTGCTCACACACTTTATGCATTTCCACTTCTATACTGTCATGAACACCACCCTCTGTATGGCCTGAGTAATAGGACAGCGACAAGTGGAAGGATACGACCTGGTTTGACCTGGGTCATGATTTAATGATTGACTGACAGGGTGAACACTACTGTGACATCATAGTTATTACATAAATACATACAAGTCTGGTTTGGCCTTCAACTTGCTTCAACAGCAATGCCTGTGTAAAGTTCTATTTTTTTAGCCCAATAGCTTTTTTGTGTGCTAAAGCCGCAGTGTTTGCAACCAAACAATATGCATAAAATCATTTCATCAAGCACTGGAAAAAAAGTGACAATTTCAACTGCAATGATATTAAATCGCCTAATTCCTCTCTCTAATACGCCTGAATATTCACCAGCCCGACAGAAGAGCAGACAGAGACATAAATGGATGTTTAATTGGGCTTAATTCATCCTGATTTCCTCTCATTACAGTGCTGCGTCTGTCAGTCAGGAGCTGGAGTGGAGGTGAAGGGTCAGGAAGAGAGAGTGTCGCTTGGTGTGGTTTTAAAACGCAGAACAGCTCTCTAAAAGACAGCCTGACTATCACAATCCATGACACCTGCTGCCCAAGACCTTGAGATCGCCTCTATTATCCAGCTCAAATACACTCCTCCAGTCGCTCTCTTTTTTTCCCCCACAAAAAGCAACCAAAAAAAACCCACACACACACACACACACACACACATACACTTTATTCTGATTTAAACCAAACTATGCATATACAAACAGTTATATTCTGTCTCACAGGAAGGTTTAGGCCAAACTTGTTGAAAAGAAAATATTTGAACAGTTTATATTATATATTTTATAATTTTACAACCATGTTAGGAATCAAATAAGGATAGACTACACCCCCCCACCAAATCTATATCCAATCAATCAATCAATCATATCAACCAACCAATTCAACCCCACAAATAAAACAAATACTCCCACTAACAATAAAAATAATAATAATAGTTAACTAAAACAGTCAAATAAAAATAAAAATAATAGAAAATATTACAAAACAAAAACAATACGTAATGAAAATAAAATATTTAAAACCACAAATAAAATACATAAACAAACATTATAATTATAAAAGTCTTGTACTAAGTGTCCTTTTTAAAGTCAAATCAAAACCCAAAATAAAAGTTTGTTTTTACATGTGTATGTGCGTGTGTGTGTGTGTTTATGTACATGCATGTATATTACATATAAATACACACAACACACATACAGTAACATGAAAACACAAATATATATTTTAAGGTAATTAATCATTATTAATAATTTTAACAGCCCTATTAAAAAGGCTTTAGGACACCGTAACTTTTTTTGTTTTCAAAATTTACATAATGAATTAATTTTCCAAATGTGTTTTTGGCTTGTCCTGAATCACCTATAATAATAATAATAATAATAATAATAATAATAATAATAATAATAGCTATAATAAGTGTTTATATTTATATTATATTTATATTTAGAGAGGTTCGGGTAGGTACCGCTGCAGAGAAGCCCGGCGTTCCAAAATGTTACCTTCTAAAAAAAAAAAAAAAAAAAAACTACTTTCCATTACTGTATTTTGCTCAGTGACTTTACCCAGGCCACACGAACACTTTGATAAGAATGACCAGCACAGTATCAAGAAGTAGAAGGTAAGGGCCTTCTTAAAGATGACAGGATGATCCCTTAGTATGACACAAAGCTCAGGTGGTCCGTGTGCAGGTGAGAAAGATGATCTGAAGGCACAGCTGATCAAAGCTCAAAGCCTAATCTCAAGAGGCCAAAGTGTCTTTATGAGACTCCTCAGCAATGCCTTACTACACAGACACTACCGGCTGGGTCACTCAACGAAATGAACAAATCCTATTTTTTAAGCTAAGTCGAGCACCTTGATGAAGATCAGCCCAATGAATCCCAGTCTAAGATGGCTATGAGATCATCTGCCTTGTTTAAATCTGCAAGCTTAGTCCAACCAGATGACTTCCACAAGCCTCTTACACACCTGTGCACCAATCCAAAAATCATTTAAACCATTCCGCTGCTGAAATCTCAATCTAGCCTGAAGGTTAATGGCTTTGATAAGAGGGAACAGGATCTCCAAACTTCAGTTCCTACAAGTTCCTACACAGGACCCCTGCGGAAGAAAGCGTCCACTTCATGCCCAAACAAACATATCGTTTCTCTCACACCCTGAGAGCAATGTTTTTCCTGCTCAACCTCTTTCGCTCTGAGACGGTTTCTACACTCTCTCTCAATTTCTTTCCGTCTCCCAGATGACAGCAGTCTGATCATTCACCCTCTTGTTGAACTGCTCTTGGGTGCCGGGCTGGTTTTATAGCAGTCATGGTTGAAAGGCTTTTATACACTGAGTGAGATAGCACTAAGGTGCAGTCATCAGGGGCTTAGGGGAGCGAGTGAGATGTGTCCATCAACAAAGAACCGAATCAAACCCACACACATACACAAGTGGGTGCTTGTTTTGTCCCCTTCTATACAAACCATGAGAGTATCCAAAAATATGCTTGCAAAAACCTTTCGAAGGATTCCTGTAAACAAAGAAGAGCCACAGAGAGCTCTCGGCATCATGAGGATATAAAAACAAATAAAGCATCTCAGCTCAAACACTCCAGTGTGTGTGTGTATGTGTGTGAATCCATTTGCTTACGTCACATTGCCCTCTGTGTTATTTTGAGATGACATACTCACTGATTGTGAGTAGACTGATAGAAGGACATGATCAATGTTATTGCCATTTACAATCAGGATATTGAAGCAGGAAAAAGTTTTTTTTTTACTTGGGATTTTACTAGATCATTGAAAATGGACATTACATTCAAGAATAGACATGGTCAAAGACAAGCAGAGTTTGCTAAAACATTGGCTACAATAGCTATTTTATGCAGTTAACATAAAAAATAACATAAAAAATCATTATTTTAAAATACTGTAAAGCGGAGATCAAATAAAACAAATATTAGGCCTTGTGTGCACTGTCAGTTAAATGACTACAACCAAAACCTAAAAGAAATTTAAAAAAAATTAACAAATGAAAATTGAAAACAGAAAATTAAAGTTAATAATAATTATTATTATTAATTGTAATAATTGTTATAATTAATAAATATAAATAATTATTGTACTATTTAAATAATACTAAAATAGACATTATCCAACAATCACATTTAAATTAAATATTACAAACACAAACTGTTTTTTTTTTTTTTCATTGCACCCACAAATCAATTTCAATAAGACCAGGAATGTGCAATAAGTAATTCATTAATTCACTGCTAGTGAATGCTATACAGACCCAGTATGTAGGGTCTCTGTGACATCAGTTAGACTTTACGAAAGTGTTTAACTGGTTATTAGTTACTTGTACATTGTACAAAGTTACATATCATCAACCTGAAATAAATACAATACCTTGCAGCATAATACAGCACACTAAACCTATAAATAGATGCACTATTTATAATAGGATTTATAATACTATTTATAATAGGATCTGCTGAAATTTCTTAAAATTTTCTGCTCTTGTTTCCCAGAAAATTACAAATTTCAGTAAAATGAATCCAAAAGCTGAAAAAATAACTATGATCCAAAATATTTAATCGGCAGACATGCATGTGAACCGCAGGTCTGGGGAAATAAGGTTTCTGTGAAGATATACAATTATATATGCAGCAGTATTACATATCGCAAGCTGAAAATTATGAAAAGCGAAAGAAATTCTTGTCTAACCACATGTCTTCCCATGGGAGCAGAAGGGGTATATTTATTTGTGTGCGTGTGACTAAAAACAGGAGGTCTGATGAGAAAGTGTGAAAGGGAGCCCCAATTATTAGTGCTCTGAGGTTAGCCTTTAATAACATACAGGGATGTAAACACATCATTAACACAGTAATGAGAGGAGTGGGTTTCAAGGGAAGGAGGAGGGGAGGGAGCCAGAGAATCCGAGTAGATGGGCAGGAGGGCACGGGGGCCTCGGGAGGGTAAAGAGATAGTTTGGGGGTTTTGCACCTCACCTCTTGCTGCAGTTACAGAGTCATTAGAACCACAGAGAGTGCGTGTGGCGAGCAACCCGATGACACCAGGCTGGCCAAGCATATAGCACTCTGCAGAATGAGAGAGTAACCTTTTATACACACACATACACACACAATATTCTCGCCTGAACATTATCGTCCAATGCCTCTAGCGGGCACACAGATAAATCACACTATTCAAACTGTAAGCAGATGCTGGAAGTGTGTGGCACAGATAGGAGCCTGCTAAAAAGAAGCTCCATCGAGCATGTGTAGTCATACAAAAAGGCCCCCGTACACGGTGGAAGAAAAATAAATTTGCCCCTCAGACACCCTGTAACCCTTTTTGTTCCAGTGCCTAGAGGAAGGCTAACCAGAACTGGTCAATTACGGCCAAATGAATAGAAGCACGGTTGTTTCAAATAGATGTGGGTCCAAAGGGCCGACTCAGGCTCTGGCAGAGGGCATCAACAGAATGGACGAGGTCCCTCGCTTTACCCTGCTCATTTTGTACAGAGAAAGAGTCGTTTGGAAGCTCCAGATAGATAGGAGTCCATACAAACGCAGGAGTTCGCAGCTGTCAAAGCAGCCCAATCAGAGCTGGAGATGGAGGTTGTGATGCGGGGCCGGTCTGGGTCACGCTCACACACAGAAATACACTCAAACCATTTGAGCTCTGCATTGTACCGGCTGAAATAGGCTGACAGCAGGAGCGCCGGACACGCATACTCCTCCTTTAGACACATACGTGCGCACACACACAGAGCAAATTAACATCACTGTGAACTCTTTGAAGCATTACGCTAGGCTTGATCTCTGATCGTTCTTCAATTGCGGAGGCGAGAAGTATTTACCTTTGAGAGCTGCAGGTTACCCATGTCGCCCCTCGACCCGACTCAGACTCTTTGATCAGAATATCAGAGCGTAGCAGGAAGTTCAATCGCATGACTAATGTTGGTCATCTGAGCGGAAGAGCATGAGGAAAGATACCATTTTAATCGTTTTAATAGTTTATTAAACAGCACAAGGATTATAAGGCCGGTGTCAAGCCCTTGTGGAATCATATGCTTGTGCCTGATCAAAAACATATCGAAACAGTTTTAGCCATATGCTAAGCTAGTAGGCTCCGCTGTATTGTATGTATGTTGTATGGTTGGCAATTGAGTGTGACTATTTTCAGCTTTGGAAACTTAATATGCTGTATGTTTTAGTAAAAAAAAAAGAAAAAAAGATAAAAATATTTACTAAATAAATAAATAAAAATATAAATTAATTAATAATTAATTAATTAAAATAATATATTTATATATTATTTTCAGTCATATATATATATATATACACTAAACGCAAAAAACACCTATTTAAATGCTAGAATTTAGTGTCACATTATTATAACAGGCTTTTAATTTTTTTTTATATAGAGCATTTTTAAAATATGTTTTTAAGACGTTTTTAAGAAAACTTAAATGATCATCAGGTGATTAAACGTAAAGTAGATGATTGCAAGTAGTACATACATAAAATACACAGTATAAATAGATCAAATTTACAGTAAATTATACAGATAATATTCATTTTGAGTAAACTTAAGTGCTATTATTAGTGTTTTAAAAGATTACCTTTAAGTTAGCATTAGATCATAGTAAACATTATTTAAAATTAAAAAAATAGCAAACATGAAAATGTAAGATTTAAATACAATATTACAATGAATCCAGTAAATATCCGTTATTGGTCAATATATCTTAATTGTTGAAAGAAATCTCGGATTCAGTAACTGATCTGATTCCAATACACTGTGTATTACTAGTAATACACTTTAAAATATTAACTTATGCTTGTAATTAAATGCACAGTTCTATTATTCTTAATCAGCCACTAAACAGATTACCCATAAATTATATCAGCCAGTGGATAAAAAAAAAAACCTTACAGAATCTCATATGCTTGAAACACTAATTTGTATTTGGTTGACATGAGCACTGGTGAGATGCTAAGATCAGTCTGTGAGGGAGTCTGTGTCCTTTGGTGTCTATTGTCTGCCATTGGAAGTGGAGACAATACACTCCTTTGAGCTGACAAATACAGCCAGACAGTGGAAGGTCGTGTGAGGAGTGGGAGAAGGCCTTGTCAACATGTCTGTATAACAATAAGGGTGTATGACACAGGATGTGCTCAGAGGACAGGCAGGAAGTGTCCTTCTGACGACTGGGTAACCGTATTCACTTCAGAGAGAAAACAGCAAAACACATTCAGACGTAAAGATAAACATTTTGTGGAGGCGTAAACTTGTTTTTTTGAAGCGTAGGCTACATTTTGTTAATGCACAGGTGAGAAAATGAAGCTGAGATACGATGATGAGTAGCAATCATTCAAAGAGAAGGGAACCTGTTTTTCGGGTTGTATTGTGTGGGAAATTGACAATGTCTGCACTGGGGCGGAGAATTTAGAAAAGATCAAATTTAAATGTGAAGCATGTCATTTTTTCCCTGTCAAAATACTTTCCCATCACAGTGTTTTGTGTCTAGACAACTATAAGTAAGCCATTCATACAGTAAGTTGATTTCCCAACCGCCATCTTCTGACCTAAGAAGTGGTGTGTGTTTGGAACATGAATACATTAAACCACCTCAGAACCACCAGTTAGCATCAAATATAAATATGCATTAAAATTAGTATTTAAATATTATGAAATACATTTTTTTAAATGAAATATTTATATATATAGATTTATGCTCTAGAAGATTACCACTATGGAATTAGTTATACAGTGGTATTTGAATAAAAACATAAGAACAATTACATTATATTGTATGAATTTGTAGTCTATATAAAAATAAATATCATATACTTTCATCACTGTGTTTGCTATTAAAATGTGTGCTTTAACCGTTTGATGTCCCTGAAAGAATGAATTTTTGCACCAAGGTTTAGACAAAATTACATTATGGTGCTTTTTATACTTCTGCTCCCTTGCAAAGAAATAACAGACCGACTGACTTGACAATTGAAATAAACGATTCGCCAAATTTTAGGCATTTACAAAAGTCAAAAGGCATCCATGTTTCTTTACACAAGAACCTAGACCGAAAAGGCGCTGTTGTGTTAGCACAGAAAAAAAAAAAAACCCTCTTCCATTAGTGAGCTTTAGTGACTCTACATATTACAATATTTAATCAATTCACTCAAACCTTTTGAATACAGTGTGTTTCCTGTCAGTCACCTGCATGTGCAAAGAGCAATTAATTCAATCACAACACTCGCATTTTATCCCATATTGTATTCCTGGTCAAAACCCATCAGGAGATTATAATTCCCTCCTCCTGTGCAATCATCATTGAAAGGTGTTGGGCATAATTTGGGTGGATTAGGAGATTAGCTGCTTTTTGTGAGTTTTACCCATGGGCCTTGTCCGATGTAACCCCACTGATGAAACGCTTTGTCTCCAGTGACTGCCAGCTATTGTTACACCTTTGTCAGGGTCGTTTAGAGAGACGTCGGCAGGGGAGGCTTTTAAATTTGCAAAGCATAATTCTACATTTTCTCACTGTTACATTATTTCATTAATTTGAGTCTGTTAATGCACATGGTTTATCCCCCTGCCCCAACCAAGAGCAAGTGAATTAAAAACGATGTTTTTCCCCCTTTTTTTAAAATGAAGGCACAAACTGCAATACATGCAGGAATAATTGTGTAATGCGTGAAACTTTACACAAGGCAGCGATCACCAACAATTAAACACATTCATAATTACTGTGAGTGACCATGATGCATAAACCTGCCAAAAAAATTTCAATGCTTTGATAATAGAATTTATCTACTAATGTCATATTTATCTATTACACTACATTATATTTTTATTGAAGCATTGGCAGCAAACTTCTAGCTGATAATTATGAAATGCTATGCAATGAAATGGTAACTAAAAAAGGCGCGACATTAACAAATGTAACATTTACTAGAGTTATTAATCATTTGTTTGTTTATTGATCAATTAAAAGGTGGAAAATAATGCAAATTTAAAAAAGCAAAATGAGCGTGAACAATTCAATTTCTAATAATAGTCGGTCCATATAATCATTAACTGACACCAATAATTGAAAAAAAAATGTATCTAACTATAAAAATAAAAATTTAAAAGGTGATAACTGAAGTTGATATATTGTGCACACCTAATAACGATGGAAAACTTGATTGATTTAAATAATATTAAATAATATTTTTGTTTTTAATCATTCAAATAACTGCAATAATACTGAATCATAAACAACCCTAACAACAAAATCAATCAATAAAACAAGCTACAGATGCAAGTCTACTTTTAATGATAAAAACTCAATTTAAAAGCTGAAATCGCCAATCCTGCCATTTTACAATACAAAAACTGTTATGTTAGCAAGACAAAAATAACCCATGCGTGACTGAGAAATATGGCTATTTCTCCTGAGTTAACCAACAATATAGCTAGTGCAGTGGTCAGTGCCACACACACACGATATACAGTAAACACACATTCACAAACACGCACACACCACTGTAATTAGTGAACCTCCTGACTTCCTTATCCTGCTGCTGTCACAGCATCCCACCTATTGAAGTCCAGCTCTAGAGAAGTCCTCTCCTCCCTAGTCACAGGGTACAGGGAGGGGAAGCACCTGTCTGCTGAATGCTGGGTAACCCAGATAATGGGACTACCAGGAGAGGCGGCGTCTGGTCAAATATTAACCCCCAACTGAGGAACGTCTGTCTAGACACACCTAACCCCAGCCAGCTAACTTTAAGCGAAAGAAAAGTAGAAGGATTATCCCAGTATGCTAATCCGCGATAGCAGTGTCTTATTTGTTATCAAAAAAACGTGGAGCCATGTTAAACGCCAACATTTTTGCTTTTAAAATCCACAGCAGGAAACTAAGCAGATTTTTATACTTAAACATAAAAGTAGTTGTTTTTTTTTAAAGCACAACAGCTTGTAAAAGACGCTCAGGACAACACCAAGTCCTCTTACACTATTAACACACACAAACACATTTGTGTTCATTCAGTTGTTACCTAATTGACTGTACTTAATCCTAACAAAGACACCAGCTGGTGTGGGCTGGTGCACGGGGCAGGTGTCTTACACCCTCTCACACACAGGTTCACTCATACACATTAGCGGGACGCCAGGAAAGGTGCATGGGGAGTTAAATTAATGACATACCTTTCAGAGGGTGGCTAAACTGGTGGTTTGAAAAATCTAGTTACAAACTAAACTCACCAAATATTACAATTTAGAGCTTGAACAAAGTCATTCTGAAGTTGTCTATAAAGCCAAATTCTGCCTGTGATGAGTCACAACGGTCGACTAATCGACTAGCTGTGCAACAACTGACTGGTTGATTAGAACATGATTAAAATTAAATTTACAATATCAACTGATATACACTACTATTTAAATGTTTGGGTTGGTTACAAATCACAGTAAAACAGTTATGTTGTGAGATATTAGTACAAGGTTTTTTTTTTCATATTTATGTAAAATGTAATTTATTCCTATGACGACAAAGCTGATTTTCAACAGCCATTACTTCAGTGTCAGTATCACACGATCCCTCTAAACATGCTAACGTGTATTTGCTACTAAAGACACAATCATCAATTTTAAAAAAAATAATAATACATTGTTGTGTTGCTTAATATTTTGATGGAAACTGATTGTGTCAGACAACAAAAATTGTCAATTGACAACAAAATGGAAACTAAAGAACAGCATTTTTTTTAAACAGAACTATTTTGTAACATCTTTATGTGCCTTTGCTAAATATAACAATTGATTTTTTTTTTTAATGACCTCACTGTTTTTTTTAAAAAACAGCAATATACAGTATATGCAACAAATGTATATAAAAAATAAAATAAAAATCAATAATTTAGGCAACTCAAGCCTATGATTTTGTACATTGGTAATTTTACATAACATCCTATATCACCATACTGTCATTCTGCGGCGACACAAAACATAAAATTATATGGATATAACATGCTTGTTGCTTGAGGACACATTTGCATAGTGGATTCTGTGGGAGGTTGAAGTGTGTGAGTTGTGTTTGCTGGTGAGTGGATGAGGGTGGATGAAACCGTGTGAGTGTGTGTTTGTCAGGGTTTTGATGATGTGTAGGATCTGGTACAATTGAAAAATGTTACTGATTCCTCCCACTTGATTAACAGTAGGCCCACTAGTGTTTATGTCACAACACTCTGCATAATGCGCTGGTGGAGAACAGGATCCATATTCAGTTATACACTGGAAAGTATAGGACACAAGCATGTATTAAATACAGAATTATTTGAATCAACAGATATATCTACTTTCTGCAATCACTGGCCACAGACACCTCATTTAGACTCATTCAGAACCAAGTCAGTGCCAAACCACAAATTACAGCAGACACTTTTATCCATCACAAGGATAAACATACATTCACACATCACTGATGACTATTTTTGTCTTAAAAACATAGGTGAGGTAATGCATCTTTATACACACAGCACAATGGGTCACAAAGGTTGCGGATTGCTGTTTTTAGCTGTGCATTTTTAAGAGAACATCAGAAATTTATACTACAAGGCCACAAAGAATCAGAAAAGGGCATGTGAAGTTTGCAATAGTCATGTATTCTGTATATGTGTTAATGTCTGCAGGAGTGAAGCTGAAACAGGCTTTGGGAAGAAGAGCAGAGAACACACTCACCCTTGCCTACTGTGTACGGCCCCGGAGAGCCAAATCAAGAATGCATTGAAAAGTCCCCTCACTGCAATTATTCAGCAAGCAAGCTACAATGATACAGAACAAGGTGGAGGGAAAGAGAGAGGGGGCAGAGAGGAGAGGATTACTGTGCAGGCCACACACACAATCCCAAAACGGTAGCACTCTAAAAGTCCACAGTCATGACTAATTCAAAGCTCTCCCCTGCTATTGCTATCTGAGATCTGTTTTTCAAATACAGAGTTGCTGAAGGGGTAAATCAGTCTGACTGGCACACAAACTATGGCTCTGTTCCAAAACCCAGTGTGCTGCATTGCTGCCCACCACCTAGGCAGCATTACGGAAATGCAACCTTTTAAGTGACCAAATCTGACAGCCCAGGCTCATTGGAAAAACTGGCAACTTTTTTACATTTATATTATGCTATTACGCTGTTGGCCACACTTTCAAAAAGTGAGTTGTCCAGTAGGATGGTTGTTCTGCATATTGTGGCAGTGCAGAAACTTGTAGTCTTGTAAATATCGCTAAAAGGTCAACGTTCTGTTGTGTTTAACAATACCACCTACACCAAACCAGAACCTAAATCTAACTGAAAGGGTTAACAAAAGCAAACATGAGATAAAAACACATTTGTGGCAGAAGCCATGCCATTTTAGCTTGCTTGAAAGTCCTTGAGGTCTTTTATCATGACCAGGTGCACTATCGAGCAAGCTTACCACACCAGAAAAGACATACAGCTGGTTATGTGATACTAACATATTGAATTCGTTTAGACATCACACTTGGAAAATAAAGCAAGTATGGAAGACCGTTTCTGCCACTGAATAAAAAAAATATAAAAAAGGTAAATTGTGACTTTATCTCACATCTCTCACTTTTTCTGCGCAATTGTGAGGTATAAACTGAGAGAATAAACTCACAATTGCGAGATATAAAGTCAGGATAGCAAGATATATAAAAAATTCAGATTTGCAACTTTATATCATATTTCTCAAAATATTATAT
>JAUMHP010000015.1:1306498-1322736 GCA_032361065.1 Enteromius trimaculatus | reverse complement strand
TACCTTGTTTACGTTTAACCTGTGGAATAAATTACCTTTGTTGATTTTACCCTTGCGAGTCAGTCTGCTTCGTTACACATGAAATCTGTGTGATTATTTGAAGTAATATTTTACTTTATTTTATTAAAATATTTACAATTTCTTTGAGTACTTACAATAGCTACACATAAGAAGAGCTTTCTGTCAGTTTATCACAAATAAAACAGGAAAATAAAAAAAAAATACATGAAATGTAAACACTTTATGTAAAGCAACAAGCTTCATTTATAATCTTACAATCTGCTTTTTGAAGCCATGTGCTTCTCATTTGGAGTGACAGGTCTGTATACTTCACTGCATCACATAGTATAGAGATAAACACTAAGTGTGTGTGCTGTCAAGACCCCTACCCAATCAGAGCCCAAACACAGGAAGTGCAGCAGAAACAGTCCTGTCACTGATCACAGAGGCATGTATAATTCTCAGGTAATTATTTTTCAGCCCGAGGCATCATTACAGTAGCGTATCACATCATTCCTGCCTGGCTCAGGTACCGTTCTCCTACACCAAAGTCACAGGATCCTGTCCTGTCATGAGATCAGCCAGGCAATCTCATGCGAGAGTGTGCAAATATATGATTTCTCCTTTACTGTCACGCTTGACAGGTCAGCGGAGGGAAGGAGCTGGCCGCCGCATGCTGAAATAGAGATGGAATCGGACAGGACTGGAGTCATGAGGAGCGGAGAGGGAAGTGATGATGCATGAAATGCCCTGGATGACAAAAACAACATAATGATAGAAGTAATGATACATGGATGATGGCAAATGCCACAATTCAGTCTTATCAGACAGATTACTATCACTGTTTTACACACAGTCGTACACTTGTACTAAAATAAGGGATGATGCAGGCTTATGAAAAATTTCCATGTGGAAGAAGGCAGTGAACTTTGTATTGCAGTGGAGGAGGCAACAGGGTATTATATATATATATATATATAATTTGATTTGATTTATTGTTATATATATATAAATTTGAAATCAGATTTGGATTTTTTTATTTGTAAGGATGCATTAAACTGATAAGAAGTGACATTTTACATACATGGATAATGTCTTTAACTATTTCAAATGTTGTTGTTTTTTTGCCCCTTTCTATTTTATTCATAAAGAATCCTGAGTTTTGTTTCCACAAAACATCAGGCAACACACTTGCTTTCAGTACTAACAATAAGAAACATATCTTCATATGATAACATTCTAAAGGATCATGTAACACCGTAGACTAATGATGTTACAAATTCAGCCTTGCCATCACACGAATAAGTTATACTTCAAAATATGATAAAATAGAATAGACAATATTGTTATTACTGTCTTGAAGTCTTGAAGAGACCTCTTTAAAAAAGCATTTAAAAACTTATCAATTCCAAACTTTGGAATCTGTGTAAACAGTAATGGAAAACATGAAATTCCATTAAACTAGTCCGAACAAAAACACTATAACAAATTTCCTCATATAAACCAATGTTATGACTTTTTGCGTTCTTGGGATGACTAAAAGCCATGGCTGAGATTTTTGGTCAGCACTTACAATGTGAGAAAACATCAGCTTGGATCCGTGAGGCTGTGTGCTCATGTACATCTCTCAGCCCTTGGAGATTTCCATGTGTTTGCGGTGTCATTTCCTGCCCACGGTTCTGCCTTCTATCCTCATGTGTGACATTCAAGTTCACAAGGATCTCAGAGAAACAACACTCTTCACACTAGAGAGCCCTGCAACTGCCATCACATTCGCACTCTCTGATCCACACAGAAATGGACAAATCCTCAGGGACAGCCTGTTTTCTCTCTTTCCTCAACACTCCAGCTCTGTTCTCATACACGTACTCTGTTCTCTGTAGCTCAGCACAGTCGACTTAGATTTGTTCATTATTTACATTATTTGCACTAATTATTTTTCCAAAATAATATATTTAGCTAATGTCAACAGTAATGGGAAATTTTCCAGGCACTTGAATTTAAGCTGTCATAAATAAATACACAGAGCCTAAAGACACCATCAATTCTCAATTATGCATAAAGAATGAGCTGGTTGGGTTCTAATCTTTTGCTGGTTAATAAGTCAGACAATGTGAAGTTACCTACTTTCCTTTTGACAACAAATCTTAGTGCGTTTTTAATGTAAACCTGTGTGAATGGTACTCACATGCTTTGACAGCCACTTTCTGTCCGTGTCCTTCAGATATGTGCACTCAGAAAACCGTAACATAACAGACGTTTAAACTAATATTGAGTAAAACGCGATTTCAGCACGATAAACATGACAATCAGAATCAAAACAGACGTTTTTAGCAGGTGCAAGCATTTGCATTTAAAAGGACAGGCACGAAAATCAGCCTGTTTCTGCTTCCACTCAATATAGGCATTTTCAAAATAATATAATTCATTATCTGTGAGGTACTGTGAGCTGAAACTTCACAGACACATTCTGGGGACACCAGAGACTTATATTACATATTGTAAAAGGGGCATGATATGTCTCCTTTAAGAAAAAGGAACGGCAGAGGCCTTCGGACATAACCTATAGGTGACAAGATGCTGGTGCCCTGCATTGTTGGGCAACCTGACAGACATTAAGTCATAAACAATTCAGTATTCTGTATTCCATGGTACTGTAGAAGCTTATCTAGATGGATCCAGAAGGATTTTGAATAGGAAAATGAGAAAGATATGTGGGGCATTGTTTTCAATTATGAGTAGGAGGAAGAAAGATCAGCAAAAATCTTTAGTGAAAAAGGAAAAATAATCAGTTAATAATTGATATTTTTGATGAATAATAAATCACTAACACAGATGCATTCATGCTGCAGAAAAACAGAACAGACCCTCCTTGAGTTCATTCAGCAAACAGAGAGAGGGAAAGGAGCAGGCCTTTTCTCTCAGCTCACCTCATCTCTCCTCTTCTATAATTCAGTGACCTTGAGATATTTCTTCCCCTGAGCTCACCACTTTTAGCTCTCATGCCAACGAAAAGCAAGGGCTCCCTTCGGAATAAGAAGTAAACTGACGGTACGAGTCTCCAGGAGTGGCACGTGCTCACTGACATTGCAGGTGAGGGTCGCGATTAATTCTTTAACAGCTCAGTGACACAAGCAAACTTTGATATACAGTACATGGTTTTTGTGTTGTGATATTGCTGAACAGTTCAGTGAAAAAGTTTATATTTAGTAGCTTATTATTTAAGTATTATTTAAGGATCAGTGTTTAAGAAAAGATTGGTTGAGTCAATAATTCAATGACTTCGCAGACAGCATTTGTGCATGAAGAAACCTCACAAAACGTTTTGGACATATTTCTGGGGAAGCAAGATATATAACAAAACAGGGTGAGCTTATGTAATAAGCAAGTAAATATTTAATAATTTCATTAATCATTTCTCATTAGAAATACCATTAAAAGCAAAAAAATTGTGTCAGAAATATAGTTTTACACACAAACTGATCAACAACTGCAACTTTCAGATTTTTGTTTTATAGTGCAACATTTATGCTGCCTTTCAAAAACTGATCAACATGACCTGATGCTTAATGCATCCTCCGAACGCATCATTTTTCAGCTTTTGGATACATCCATTTAAATTAATTGGTTGAGTGAATAATTCAGTGACTTGCTCACTGTTTTTGTTACTGAATGAATCACCTGAATAAATGGTTTAACGATTCTCTCATAAGTCATTTGTTTAATTTCTGAATTAATTACTGTCCTGGCTAGAAAACTTCAGTTGATGATTCAATGATTCATTGACACACTCATTAGTCACTTGTTTTGTTCCTGAATTCATCTTTTTTTCTGAATGAATCAGATGACTATTGATATTGATTGATTCTTATAGCCAGTCATTTGTCACCAACAACTGGTGTATCAAGATATAGTGGAAATGTGTGTGTGTGTGCTGAAAAGCACACTGAAAATTATGGGATTTCAGAGGTTCAGAGTTGCTCCAACATTTAAATTCCTGCTGCCAGTCAATACATTTATGCTGTCATTAATAAATACACAAAGCCTAAAGACAGCATCAATTCTGAATTATGTGAAAAGAATGAGCTGGTTGAGTTCTAATCTTTTTCAGGTTAATAAGTTAGTCAGACAATGTGAAGTTACCTGCATTCCTCATTTGCATTTAAAAGCTTCCACTTTTCAGTTTCTGCTTCCACTCAATGATCTGTGGGGCATTGTGAGCTGAAACCTCACAGACACGTTCTGGAAATATATTCATTTAAAGTATCTCCATTATCCATTTATCAAATAAGCAAGCTCTGCTTTAATACACATTACTGTTATTCTGCTCACCATGCCTTGCCAGAGCAGCTCAGCATCCTTCCAACCCCAACATCATCCCACTGTGGGGTACTCGGCAGACAGGAATGGACTCTCAAGCGGGTGAAACAACATGCCTGGCAGGCAATGCCTGTTCACTGTCACCTGTCAGCTGTGTGGTGTGTACTGCTGTGCGGGTGGCTTGCAGTGTGTGTCAGCCATGGAAATGAGTTTGGCATGCCACACGTCTGACAAATTGGGGCCCCCTGGCCCCTGATGCCTGGCACGAGACAGAGTGGCCCAGTGGGCATTAGTCTGTGCTTGACAACACCCCACCTAGCTGACCTTTTCCAAAACTGACCTCAAGCTGCCACCAATCAGCTTCCAGCTCCAGTAAGCTGGTAAACAATGTGTCTCTCATCAAGCTTAAAACACACAGCAAGATTAATCCAATACAAACCGTACAATTAGGAGGATGGGGTACAGCCATTAGTCATTAAACAAGAAATATTTACAATTTTCTAAAAATGTATAAAGTTGCTATGTGACATGTCACATAAGTCATATTCATGCTTATTCAACATTGTTTCAGCAGGGTTGTTATTTTAAACAACAACTGATGAAATTAATCTTTGGTACTTAAAAATACAGCTGAAATAAAAGTAATGAATAAAAAATATATAAATAAATGGACTGAAAAAATACTAAAATAGCACTGTTCATCAGTTCCTTTGACATAACAAACAAACAACCAAATGTAATTAAATCGAATAATGAAATTTAACAATGACATAAGAAGAGTAACACTTTTTATATCCAGCTAAAATGTGTTAGAACATTTTAACATGTTAATTTTTATATTTACTCTTTCATTAGAAGGTAAACTGATAAGCCTATGTTTTTAGTTCTGATTATTTTAAGCATTCCTATCTCTACAGTATTCAATTTTTTGTTTATTTATTTAGGGATATATAGTTAATACCATTATTAACACTTGTGTATAGCCTAAAAAAATACGTATGCGTAAAAAATTCGTAAAAAATACATTTTCGTGATACTGTCAAAATTAACAAACAGATTACATCTGAACAATTTGAACAATAATGCGCGTGAGAAATCTGAATCCCCCATATGAATACTTTGGTCTCGCCCATTGCACTCTGGCCTGTCACGTGGTGCGGATGTCCTTCGCGTTTCCTCTCTCTGCAGGTTAAACATGGCAGCGCTCTTAAGATCGGCCCGGCTCCTTAAATGTTCACCGTCTGCGTTGCTTCAGACCTTTGGAAACAGCAGACATGCAGGTCGTCTTTACAGCGGAGCGGTCGGGGCTACTCGCTCAGGGTTAGGTGTCCAGACAGTCCCAGGACGCTTAAATGTAAACAGGTATATAACGCAGCATGACTCTGTGCCATGCGTGTGTACACCATGCAGTTGTCATTGAGAGGTGATCACTCCTATAACAGGACTGTACGGTTATAAGACGTTGATCATGTGCTCTATGCTGGTTAGTTAACCGAATTTGAACGAACAGGCCTAAATGTAAATCATCTAACGGCGTAATATGAGAAAGAATTGGCTTTCTTGTAACCTTATCAAGCTCACAGCTTGCAGTATGCGTGACCCATGACCAAACGGCAGATTGTGGAGAATACATGAATGTAACAATTACACCTTTTCTTTCAGCTTCTTAGTAATGCTTATTACACTTTTTTTAGTCAGATTATCTTTTAATCTGCATCTTTGGCAACAACGTAGTAGCATTAAAATTAATTTAAATGCATAACTTAACTAAAAAGTCCTTGATGAGAACAAATGTGTAATACAAAAAAGTGTTTTGTTGTGTATAGCGTTTTTAGGCTAATATCAATAAGCTGTATGCTAACATGTGCCAAAAGTCAAAGGTCAGCAATGCCAAGGTCGTTTTGAGCCATCTCAAATACTGCACATCATGTTGGCCACCGTTTAGTCTGTTTCTTTCTAGTTTGTTGTTTAATGCTTTTCTCATATTTTATGTGGTGGTTAGTTCAGGGATAGGGACAGAATTAAGCCTTTTTTACTATTTATTTGTGGGGTTTTTTTTTTTCAAATTTTCAAATTCTTGTACTTGATCAATACATTATGTAAGGAATAATTGACGACGGGCCATTGAATTATTAGAAAAATAATGCACACCCGATTTTTAAATGTAAAACTACTATTTAATTTTTGAAATCATTTTGGAGGGGCATTTTTACTGCATTCTAAATAAATAATCAGGTGTTAAAGATTCTTTATTTGTCACCTATAGTTATAGCTGGTACAACATACAGTGAAATGTTTTTTCCTGGCTGAAACGTACTCCCCAACTGTACTAAAACATACAAATAAGAGATGAGAAACAAGTACCAACAGAGGATAATTATACAAATAGGAGCAAGAATTATAAGTGTAGAAAGGAAAAAAAAATCTATAAAGAAAGAAACAGCCGTATGTATATGTGCATATATAACCAGGGTATTGCACTGTAAGGGTATATATATAAAAACTAAATTGTATTGGTAACAAAAGTAACTGTGGTAATAAATATTGTGTGCCATAAGGTGCAGATAAGGCAATGTCTAAGATAATATGGTTTAATAATGTGCAAGATGACACTTTCAAGGTGAGTTTTTGTTCGGCTGTGAGTGACACACGTGATGGTCATCATCTCATTATTAAAACAATTATCATGCTACTTTAAACCATACTGTAGCTATAACAAGGACCAGTTCTCACAATTAACTAGATGCTTATTAGCATCCATATTACTAGCATATTGGCTGTTTATTATTATAAAGCATATTATATACTTATAAAGCACATATTAATGCCTTATTTTGCATGACCGTGTTTTAGTTCCTCTTATTAGTAAGTATAAGGTTGTAGTTAATAGTTATTTAATAGTGAGAGTTGGTTATATATTATAAAGTAACCCATATTTACACAGAAAACATTTTATTTGTGAATGTATTAGTTTTTGTAAATGAGGCCTGTTAATTTTCAAATTAGTCTGTTGTAGTGCCATGCGTGTGGATTGATTGTATACACTTATGTCTTTGCAGTTTGTTCTCATTCAGATCAACATTGCCCTGTTTGAGCTGTCGTCAATATGGTGTTGTCCCGGAGCAGAGGGGCCTGGTGAAGGATGAGCCCAGTGTGGCGGTCCACTCCAAGCAGGCTCAGCAGTTTGACTGGGCTCTTTCCAGACTGGACAGCTCAGTCCGAAGGACAGGCAGGGTCACCAAAACACTGCTGCTGCGCGTCTTCCATGACGTTTGCAGAACAGGTACCTGTCTGTCTGTTTAAGGATCTTTCCAGCATCCGTTTCCATAAATATGGAATGCACGCCGTCTCATTTCCAAAATCCCTTCTGATAGGATATCCAAGTGGAAATCTAGCTCTGTTGTTGCTGAGAAGCTGTGGCTCTCTGCTTTCCGAGGTTCCCTTGGAGGAGCGCGTAGAGCTGTCGCAACGGATCTGGGATAAGCTTCAAGAACTCGGTATGTGTAGAGACAGTTGAACAGTTACTCGCTATACTTCTCAGTCAGGTTTTAACTTTCACATTGCTGTCCGCTACAGGCGCCACCTATGACGTGAGCCATTACAATGCCCTGCTTAAGGCGCACCTGCAGAATGAGTTCAGATTCTCTCCAACCGACTTCCTTTCTAAAATGGAAGCTGCTAATGTTCAGCCCAACAGGGTGAGTATAATTGCGATTATGAAAATCTGTCACAAGGTGCAATAAACAGTGATGCTATATAGATATGTCTCATCACTGATAATTATTGGAAATGTAATTGGAAACCATGTTTATTTACATTTTTCATATATTGTGCCTGGCTAGGTGACCTATCAGAGACTCATTGCAGCCTATTGTGAAGTTGGCGACATTGAAGGTGCAAGGTGAGTTATGATTTTTGGTTTTCTGCAAACTGGCTTACCCTTGTGGCGTGAATTATGTAAAATTCTGTGTAATCATAACTTGCAGTACAATCCTGGGCTTTATGAAGAGCAAAGATCTGCCCATCACGGAAGCTGTGTTCAACTCGCTAGTGACCGGCCATGCCCGTGCAGGGTGAGTGGACAGTGCTGCTGATTGGGTGCTGCTGCTTTGCGTTCGGTACCTTTGTGTTGAGTGACTTGTGTTTGTACAGGGACATGGACAGCGCTGAAGGGATCCTGGCGGTCATGAAAAGTGCAGGGATTGAGCCGGGCCCAGACACGTACCTGTCTCTTCTCAACGTGTATGCTGAGAAAGGCGATATTGCCAAAATTAAACAGGTCTGTGATTATAAAGGGTGAAGAGAATGCAGTCCATAATGTTTCATTTATATATTTCGTAAAACAACTTGCTAACCTCAGATTTTTGCATGGTTGTGTAAACATTTGTTATTTTTTAAGAACCATAGATGTGCATTGATTGATATTGATACCTTTGTTTATTTGTGTTTGTTTTTAGGTAATAATATATATTTTGTCTCCTAGACTCTAGAGACAGTGGAGAATGCAGATATCCTTCTAATGGACAGAGATTTGTTGCAGGTGGTTTTCAGTCTGACTAAGGCTGGCCATCAGCAGTATGTGCCTGAGATTGTGGCGCGCATGCGACACGAAAGAGGATATATGCCAGGTATGTCTGCTGACAGCAGTGTCATGGCATGGAAGAGGAAGGAATATGGAACCATTAGCTTTGAATTTTGCCCTAAGCACGCACTTACCATAGTGGTCCATATTGAGCCATTATGGTCCCATATGTATTCAAAGCGGTATTCTATTTTAAGTGTTTAAATATGAACCCAGGCCAATTAGAGAAATGGGATACATACAATATTGATGCAGTGAGAAATTGTTATGGGATTTTGGGAAAGTTATCAATAATTGATATAGTTTTTTATTTTGATACTGACCCATCCATTTGTTCCTTTTTCTTCAGATTTTATGAACCTCTGCTTGAGTCTGGTTACCCATGGACATGAAAACACAGCGTTTTCTGTGATGAAGAGCTTGACTTGCCTGCTGGTAGATTCACAGACCAGTGATTCCCCAGACATGGGGAACTTCTTTCTTCGCCACTGCGTCAATATGGAAAAGGTAAAGGGTACCAACCTAAACATTTTAAGTGCCTATGAATGAATGTTAAAGGAATAGTTCACCACAAAATGAAAATGTTTTGTAATTTACTTACCCTCATGTTGGTCCAAACCTGTGAGCTTTTTTATTTCAATAGTTGTTGTCCACCATTGACTTCCATAGTTATGAGAACTAATACTATGGAAGTTAATGGGAACCATCAACTTTTTGATTACCAGCGTTCTCCAAAATATCATCTTTCATGTTCAGCGTAAGAAACAGATTTGAAAGGAAATGTTGGTAAATGTTGACACAATTTTCATTTTGGGGTGAACTTCTGAGAAGGCTTAACCCTTAAATGCAAGAACGTTTCACTGAACATTATTACATATTGGTGTCTTTAGAGACCCAGGTCTATATATATCCTGCACGGATCGGATCTCTAACTGCTGCAACAGCAAAGAAAACTCCTGATATTTTAAGAAAAATTACAGAGTAATAAAATGAAGCACTGCAGTAAAGCAGTTCAAACCAGTAAATTTTTTTTATGATATTTGTTTGTTTTATGCCTGCTCTAATCATGAGGAAAACATCATGTCATCATTGAGGATCAAACACCGCCAGCTTGAAGAAAAAAGATGCATGGCATGCATTAAGTCATTAGATATGTAAATAAAGTTTCGCAGAAAAAATATGTGAATATTAAATATCTCAGGTCTGTAGCGACCATATAAACGTTTTACACACACACAAAACAGAAACGGGCTTTCTGTTATATTGTATTTATTTTCTTGTATTGTTTATAATGAATAGATTGATGAATATTAGGAAAGAATGAAGTACTGGGTCACTAAAGACCCTCAGTAAGCATTTCAGGGGTAATGTAATTAATGCTGTGTCCATTTATTTGTTTGTGCCTTACAGTCTGTAGAAAACGTAGTTGGGTTTTGCAAAGATCTAAAAGATTCAGGTCTGCACTCATCGCCACTGCAGTTCACCCTTCAGTGCGCCCTGGAAGCTAAAAAGCCCGGTAAGTGCAATGATTTAAAGTTTAAAAACAACACTTTTGTTTTAAAATATTTTATTTAATTATTGACAATTGTCATTGATGCTGTTATTACAATATAAATGCATAATTCAAAGATATTAACCTAATATGAGAGAGAATTAATTTTTTTGTCAATTATTTTTGGCCCAATTTTAAGATCTCTTTCTGTTTATTTTTAATTTATCTTATAATCTCACAGCTGGATTTGTGAAATATGCTTCATCTTTTTAAGGCATGGCTGTTGAGCTCATGAGAAGGATGAAGGAGGAGGGCTTGCCTCTCAGACCTCACTACTTCTGGCCCCTGTTCACTCTTTACCAGAAAGAAAAAAACCTTCCCGGTGAGTCTTGAGCTTCCAGACTTATTTCTAAACACTTATCTTCACAGTCATTATTGCAATTCCTTACTTTCATAATATGTGACCCTGGACAACAAAACCAGTCGCAAGTGTTAATTTTCCTAAATTAATATTTATACGTGATCTGAAAGCTGAATAAATAAGCTTCCCATTGATGTATAGGGCTGGATAGGGCGATATTTGACAGAGATACAACTAATCTGGAACCTGAGGGTAGAGAAAAATCTAAATGCTGAGAAAATCACCTTTAAAGTTGTCTAAATGCATATTCTTATCAATGCATACTACTAATTAAAAATTAAGTTTTAATATATTTTCCATAGGAAATTGACTAAATACCTTTACCTACTATCCTAAGGATTTTTGACAAAAAAGAAAAATCTATATTTTTGATCCTTACAATGTATTTTTGGCTATTGCTACAAATATACACCAGGAAATTGGTGTATGGGTCCAGGGTCACACATAATGTGTTTCCTACAAGACAAAATGGTCCAGGATTTGGAATTATCCATCCTGAATGATTGGGTTATAAAAAGTTTATTTATTTATCTATCTAATTTATTTAGCTGTGTAATATGAATAATTAACTCTCTCTTTGACACCTAGATGATGAATATATTTTTTTTCCTCCATAATTCTTCAGTTTCTCTGTTCCAGACTTACAAAGAAAAGAGCATGTCCATATAAATCCTGCTGAAACTGCAGCAGAGAGTATAAAAACATTTTGTTTTTAACCAATAACCTTCATGAAACATGCAGGATCACTCTCACCTTTCTGTTCCCGTTCAGTTTTTTTTTTGTTTGCTCAGTGTTGAAGTCTGCACTACGTGAAGGTTACATGACAGAATTTGTAGTGACTGGGTCTCATGTAAATGCGAGCGCTCTGAGGGAATTCACTTTCAATTACGTGCGCCGCTGTGCACGGCCATGAAATATTTAGCGCCATGTCACATTCTGTCCACAGGTGTCACCAGCGGGCAGACGCCCATCCCCCTTTCCACCCACTGGTTTTCCGTCCACCCGTTCACGAGTGCGGAGAGGGGGAAAAGTTTGCATTTTGATGAGGTGTGGATTTGGGCAGGCGAGTTTGAAAAAGCATATGCTAGCTTTGTCTCGGCAGCCGCGAGCGAGCGGTGCTTGTCAGATCCAAGAAGCAATGCAACTCATTGCTTGTGACATGGTGCGAGAAGAATGCCTTAGTCCCTCACATAGCACACAACAGGCTTTTACATCTGCATCTTGAACACTCTTCGTTTTTAGTCGTCCATCTGCATTGCATGCTGGGGTCTTTCAAATCTCAGTAACTGCTGAAAGCCATTCTAGGGCTTCTATCATCTTTAATATCCTTCTGAAGGGAAGCATCTCAAGGACTAGAGGTGGGAAGTGATCTCGCCGTTTAGTTCCTCTCTGTTTCTTCAAATCTTGTTTCTGGAGCTTACTTGAACTGACACATTTTTCATTTTGATTGCGAAAAACAGGAAGACTCGATCTGACTTAAATACTCTGTTGTCAGAAAGTGGGCCTTTTTGTGTTCTGCCAGCTACCTTTTAAATTAGTGTCCTAAGTAAATTTAAAACTCATAAGCAGGCTTGTATGGAATTGGTTGACTTGATTTAGCACTTTCTAGTCTTTATTTTGACTCTCTTATTCATATACCCTTATATATTCAACAACACTGCAATAACAACATTTACATCTTGATCTTCATTTGATCAAATACAGTAGAATCTAATGTTATTACTATATCAAATAACTGTTCTTTATATGTGCATATATAAATATAGTTTATAGCAGAATTCATACCTGCAAAAAGCTTTTATGAGCATTACTCCAGTCACATGGTCATTCAGAAATGTAATTGTGAATGTCGAAAGTACTTCATATTTTGTGGAAACAATGATACATTTTGGAGGTGTCTTTGAAGAATAGGAAGTGTAGTTTTTCAAATAGAAATATGAAGCATTAGAAATGTCCTTATTGTTACTTTTGGTCAATTTAATGCATCTTTTCTGAATTTCTTGCTGAATATTTTTGAACCTTTATGTACATGTGCTTTTCTCTTTCTACAGACCCAAGCACACTTCAAGTTTTTTCTTGTAGCGAGATAAACCTTTAGCTTTTTAAAATCCTTTAAAATACAACTACTCTTAACAGTTTGAACTCTGCCCCTCTTCCCTTTAATGCTCCTCTAGTAAGAGACACCGCAGTCTTGGTGACTTCCCGCACTTACAGTTCAATCATCAAAGTTGGTGATGTAGCAAACAGAAACCTGAAGGTCACCCGAGAATTCATTGAACCGGATTTGTTCCATAAAAGCCCTCTCACACACTTTCTGAATTGAGAGAAGTCTTGAATCGGCGGGAGATGTGAATGGATATCCATTTTCTATCCCCATTCACATGCTACCTATCAGCCAGTGCTGTCTGGGCCAACTTTTATGGCTGACAAATGGATCAATGGATTATTTAACAGCAAAACAGGTGTGCTTCTCTCTCTCTCTCTCTCTCAAAAAAAAGAATGAATAGACAGACGGCTCTCAGACTCCATTGAGAAGAGAGTGTCTGGATGACTGTTTATGTTTGCTTGAAAGCAAAGAGCCACTGAGTTGCAAGAAAGGATGAATGGAAAAAGATGCACAGATGAGAATGAAATGGAGAGATGGGATGGATGGAGCCTCCAGGTGCTTTACCTGGCTAATGCTCTCACATACCGGTTACCGACCGACCGCTCCTGGTGCCAGGTCCAGGTTTTAATGGCAGATAAAAGCAGCTCTTATCTTTTATTCAGGTGTGTAGGTGTCCCCTGAGCATTGCGATACAGAGTGCTAAGGACCAAGGTGAAGAGTAAACAGAACACAAACCGCTAGTTCACGTGTTCCCACACACACAACCGTTTGCCCGAGTAGGTCAAGAGTCTGTTCCATATGCATGTGGTGCTTTAGGCAGGAGTGAAGGGCTCTGGTGGAGAGCCGGGTAAAGGCCTGAATCCTCTGCCTGAAGGAGGTGTTCCTCCAGGTCATGCCACTGGAAGACTGATGTGATAATTCTAATTATACAAGCGTTTTATTTTATTTGTTTATTAATTTCAATTTAAGACCGGGTTGAGTGAATTGTTAACAGCCTTGGGCTTTAAATCATATTGCTGGTTTAAAAAAAAACATAACCTGTGTAGCATTAGTCTTATGAAAAGTTTTTGCTTATCTTTCCCACATATTAGGAAATCTTTTTTTGTTGTTAAACCAGAAATCATGGTACTATTAATATGTAATATCAAATATGTAATGAGTCATTGTTTGTGTGAAACAAAAATACTGGCTTAAGTATTTGAAATAAAAATCTTGTTGAATTCCACAAATCCCCCCAAAACATACATTGCAATTAACATTGCTTGCATTTTAATGCATTGTATTTTCATGGCTTGCATTTTTATGCGCTGTATTTTAATATGGTTGTATATTTACATAGGGAGTATTTCAATTGGAAACATTTCACAAACATTTTCATTGTAAGGTGAATAATGATTACGGAATTTTAACAAAGTTCAAAATATTCAGTTTGTTTAATAATTCCAGCCGCAATATTCGTCAGGCAACTTTCAATTATTTTTTATTTCACTTTACAAATTCGCTTCCGAAAATTCAGCGCTTCAAATACGACAGAGCGCACATCCGGGAACTGCAGGAAAAGCAGAAAAAACTTAAAATAACAGCTCAGCCCTAAAATAATATCTTACAGCAAACACTTTGATAAAGGCGTTCACACTCAAAGCCGCGAGCCCCACCCGCTGGTTAAGACGTCTAACAGCAGAAGGCTTCTTGGATCGGTAATCTACTGCTTTTCCTGCAGTTCCCGGATGTGTGCCCTGTCGTATTTGAAGCACTGAATTGCAGAAAACGAATTTGTAAAGTCAAGTAAAATTAACCAAAAGTAGCCTGACGAATATTATTGCTGGAATTATTTAACAAACTGAATATTATGAAAATGACCTTTGTAAGCTAAAAATTGATTACTGAATTTTAACAATGAAAATGTTTGTGAAATGTTTCCATTTGAAATACTCTCTATGTAAATATACAACCATGTTAAAATACAGCGCATAAAAATGCAAGCCATGAAAATACAATGCATTAAAATGCAAGCACTGGTAATTGATATGTATTTTTTATTTTTTTGAATTTGTGGAATTTAACAAGATTTTTATTTCAAATACTTCAGGCAGTATTTTTGTTCCATATGTTTGGGTGGACTGAATGAATAGGCGTGATGGTGGAATGTGTTTTTTTTTATTTATTTTTTTTTTTCTTCATTTTCCAACCTATGATGCATAACCCACATTAATGGCATAAATTAAAGCTTTACCAGTAAAAGCAGTTTTTTGTACTTTGCTTATTACTAGGGCTGGGCGATTTAATCGTCGATTCATGCCTGCGCATCACGTTAGTAAATCTCAATCAACTGAGGAGCTACGCAATTTTGCGATCAAAATTGGAAATGAATCGCTTCCGATTTTGAACGCAAAATTGCGTAGCTCCTCAATGATCTACGGCTCTGTGTATCAATTCAAAAACAGCTGATTGAGATTTAGCGCTAATCAAAGAACCGGCTTTACTAAAGTGATGCACATGCATGAATCGACGATTAAATCGCCCAGCCCTACTTATGACATGTATTACAAGACGGTAAATTGTCCTATTGGTCACTTACGGTTTCATGAGAACTCGAGAGCCCTATTTTGCTCCATAGACTTCCATCTTTGAACTTTGGTGCAGTCGCAACTTTTGTATGTAAATGTAATCATGAATTAATCACATGTTTAAATAAATCACTTTTTTGTTTTCTTTCAGGTACTCTGCAGGTTCTGAGAGCCATGCAAGAACTGGGCGTTGTGTCAGACGTTGATACTTTTAGCATCTATATCATCCCGTCTTTTCCATCAGTGGACAGTGCCTGCACTTCTCTGAAGGTAATTGTACTGGATATGTGTGTGGCTTGTTGATTTATGTGACCGTCTGAAACACTCTTTAACTTGGTAATTGCAGGATGCAGGCATTGATGCGGACGCCGATGTTTTGATTGCGGCTGGATTACGATCGGATGCATCACGTGGAAACCTCACAGGGCTCTTCTCTCTGAGTAAGCATTAGCTTTCATGAAAATTGACCTCTTCCTTTCTGTCAACCACTCTGCCTGTCTGTATATCACGTACTCTGTGGAGAGAATTTTTTTTTAGATATAACCTCCCAGTATGATAGTACTCATCACTTGGAGACTAATTGCTGTCCATCAGGACTTCGCATACATAGCCACTCATACTTGTACTTCCATGGAGCTACATACCCATTTGGTCGTTTAAGTGATTAGAGAATGAAAAAGTATGTACATATACAGTTTACAGCGTATATTCTTTGTATGTGTAATATATATGTGTGTGTATGTATATAT
>JAUMHP010000015.1:1269148-1287008 GCA_032361065.1 Enteromius trimaculatus | reverse complement strand
AGTATTGTGTTCGGTTCTCCAGAATTGCTTGTGGGTGTTAAAAAGTGGAGAGATATGCTTCAAACAGATGTTTACAGTGAGTGTCTTATCGGGATTTTCTGTCTGACTGACTTGTTGCAGGCCGTTCTGTTGTTGTGGAAACATTTCCACATCCTGAAACGTTACGCTGAACGAAACAAACTGTGATTGGTTGTTTGACATGTCGGTCAAACGGTCTTATGGGTGGGCCTTGGCCAAAGAAAGCAGCTATGCAGCTACGCAAGACTATTTAAGTGGTAACTTAGTATAGGGACCAGTTCTCACTATTGAGTAGTTGCTTGCTAGCTGCCTGTTATCGAAGAGGTTATATGATGTTGCTGAAAAGAATGTTATTTTGTGTATTTGGTGCAATGCAATGTGTTTGCAGGTGAAGATTCAAAATTAGTAGTTTAAAAGACATCATTAATAGTTTACTAGTGAGAATTGGACCAATGTGTAAACAATTTAAGTTTTATTTTAAAATATGTATTTTATATATTTTTCATACACAGCCTGTATATATATTTTCAAGAAAAAATAATAGAGAGATAGGAATATCATCTTGGCTATTTGTTGTAAGTATTATTGATCCAAATATTGTCAGCTGTTTATAGGATTTATTAATTGAAATATAATTTCTTTTAAGTTATATAAGTTTTGCTGTCTTGTATATTATTTAGCATCTTCATTTTTATTATAGTCTTTTTATAGTATATATTTGTATAATTGTAGTTTGTTTTTAAGTTAATTCGACATTGATTTCCAGATTTTAATGGAAATTAAATTATTTTGGAGGGAATACAGTACAGCATCTTCAATGCCTAAGTTGTTGTTGACTTTGTAATTACTTTGTAATTTTCAACCACGTCTTTCTGAAGTAATTCTTGCAATCAAATCTGTTCTCAGACAGTTGTAGGGCCAGAGGGCCATCTTTATTGAATGAGAAGAGCATCTGCTTAAAGTAGAACCGTCAGTAGAACTTCTCATCCTGTTTTCAGAGACATTTCAGATGGATTTTCGATTCATGTGTAGACGTCATTTATTGTCTGGAGAGACGGAGCATGCTGCTGTTCTCTCATCAGGCCCTTCAGCGAGCGCTCTGTCCGGGTAGTAACTGATTTTGAGACGCTTGACGTGTTTTGAGCGCTTCGTCCAGAATGGGTCTTTCGGGGATATCTTTAGGCTGTGTTCTGTCTTGTTCTTTCTGAAGACAGCATCTCACGAGTCTACACTTCCACTGCGAAACAGCTCTGACAAAGCCATTTAGATGTTCAATTAGCCAACTGCTCTAATACAACACCGCTCAACTCCCTCAGTGCTGCCATGTGGGAGTACGGCGAAATGTCAGCGCCAGTCAAACCGCTTCTTGCTGGTTGTTTCACCTTCTGTCTCATTTTCTCTCTCTCTCTTTTTTTGTTTCTTTGCATCTGTCCTGCACAAACTCCCATCTCTGCTAATTCTGTTGTATCGCTGTCAGTATGGATAAAAATAAGCCCAAGCTTGGATATTACAGATCCATCGGTCAGGGGTTTTTAACCATGGAATCATCCAGTGTCCGCAGATCTAGAGCATGCCATTTGGCTCCTTTTTTCATATATACACCAGATCATAAAAATTCCTCTGGGACAGTACTTTAGCCGATAAGCTATCAATGGTCACCTCAGGATACAGCGATCTCAAGCAGCTTTGACTTTCATTGATTTGAGAGGTTAATTTGGGATGCATGTTAAAATCCCTCTCAAAGCATTTGTTTGATTTTTCTAAAACCTACCAATCCACAACTGCTCTTATACCGTCTTAGAACATCAGTGTCATTTGAGTTTAAATTTATTCATGATGCATGATTAATACACAGTGTAGTTCAGATCTCTGTTGTTTTAAACCAGTACGCACATTCAAAGAAAGGTTTCATTATGGGTAACACAATTATGTATTCATGTTGTTAACTTGACTGGTTTATAGTATTAATAAACCATTGAATCGTCCAGGTCACACATTAGCTGCTATATGGAAGTGATAATTTAGTATTATTTATGTACACACATACTATAGTTTTCATTAATATTTAGAATTAGCTGTATTTTTTAATTTCTGTTTTAATTTTAGTTTAAGGCAGTTTTTGTTATTTTATTCATTTTGGGGTTTATTATTTATTTATTTATTTTTAATTATTATTATTATTTTTTGTAGTTTTGGCATTTCAAGAAACATATTTCTTTAAGTTACTTAGGGCAACATTTCTCATTTTCATTACGTTTTTTTGTTTTATAGTTGTATTTACTTTTTATTTGCTGCTTGATTTCAGTTATCAGAAGCAATAGTTAATTGTTTCAGTTTACAATAACAGTCGGTATTTGGTCATTTTGACATGAATTCTATTCTATTTTATTCTATTCTATTCAAGTTCTGTTGTTTGGTTTTTTTTGTCATTATTTTGTCATTAATCACTTACCCTCATGTTATTCCAAACCCGTAAAAGCGTCTTTCATCTTCAGAACACAATTAAAGATATTTTGGATGACTGCTGAGTAAATAACGCTGTTAAAGCTCAGAAAAGTATGAAAGGCATCATCAGAACAGTCCATCTGCCATCAGTGGTTCAACCTGTATTTCATGAAGGACTGAGAATACTTATTATAAAAATCAAGACTTTATTCAACATGTAGTCTCCTCTGTGTCTCTCCGATGGACTATTCTGATGATGACTTTCATACTTTTCTGGACCTTAACAACAGTATATTTTACTTGGCAGTCAATGGGACAATCGCAGGCCTCCTAGTTTTCTTCTAAAATATCTTAAATTGTGTTCTGAGGATGAGGTATGCAGCGACATGGGGGTAAGTAATTGACAAAATGTTTATTTTGGGGTGGAGTAACCCTTTAAATCTTGATTGGGAGGTGTATGTGTATATTGTAGAGTTGCTATTAGTCACTAAAAACAAAGCTCTGTCGTATCTTTTTTACACCTGCTAGTTACAATAGTTTTCTACCTCTGAATTCCCTGTGCTATAAACTCTGTAAAAGTTGGTGTTTAATGGAGGCTCGTCGAGCATCCTTGTGCTTGACGGGTCAAAAGCCCCACTCGTTCCCTGGAGCGTTTTCCACACATCCTCTCTTCCATTCAGAGCTAGATAATTAAAAACACTGATATCTAAGTAGCATTAGCAGACACAGAGCTCTACTCCACTCTCTAATAGAAACTTTAAGTGCAGTGATGGAGTGCTGGTCAGGTGATTGTGCTGTCTATAATTGTCAGATTATTAATAATGGTGGTAATTAAGTGAAATGCTGGTTAAGGTTTTGGTGTAATTAAAATAGTTGTCACATCGTGTGTGAGTGTTTCAGAGTGTGTGACCTGTGTTTGAGAGAATGATGATGGGTTTTTACTCAAAGGTCTGAATGAATAGGGAGTTTTTGTTTACTGTAACTTTATGAAGGCCAAGGAACACTTTAGTTTACTTTTCTTTTTATAAAAAGCATTAGTCTCATAAACCCCGTTTGGTTTTTTTGGTGAGAAATCTTTTTTTTTTTTTTTCTTCTTCTTTTCGAAATGAACAAAATTAAGCTAGCATGAAGTGTCTCAAATTTTGGCAGATGACTTGTTATTTTTTTTTATGTGCTAGAAGTTTATAAAGGTGTATATCTACAATTTTAATGAGTTTTGCAAACTACAGACATTTTTTTTGTCTTTCATCATAGAAACGTCTAACTTCAGGATGGAAAATTATCAATTGACAGAAATGACAGAAAATTACCATATAAGCAGGTCATTAGTTTATATTTTATAGTGTCTTTAAGTATGAAATCCTAATAGAGAAAGAATTTATCTATTTATTGTTTAGTGTCCATGTGGTGTGTAAAACAAAAAGAAAAACTGTTGTCTATTTGTCTTTGCAGACTCTTAATCATCTGACCTAGATGTTCTTTTGGGTATTGGCTCTGGTGTGTGTGTGTGTGTGTGTGTGTGTGTTGCTCTCCTATATAGGAAGATTGGAGGAGTGGGGGGTGCTCATCATCCTGGATTTACTTAAGGGAAGATTTGCCCCGCAGGGCTTTATGCATCAGACCCAGGGGCTGCTCCTACGTTTATAGCAACACAAAAAAAGACTAGGACTGTGTAGCGGTTCAATTTTGGTCTTATTTGCTAAGCAGATTAGGCTTGAGGAAGGCTGGAGTGATTTTGAACTTGGCCTGGAGGCTGATTTGCTGCAGAGTAATTCTGTTTGGATGAGGCTGATGCAATACCCTCCAAAGAAGAGAGACAATGTGAATTTAGAAATCTGTTTGTTTGTTTGTTTTTGTTTGTTTGTGTGTGTGTGTGTGTGTGTGTGTGTGAGAAAATTCAAATTTACTGTAGGTGGACCAGAGCATCATTGTAATCACGTTATACAAGTAGATCTACAGTATATTTATATACAGTCTGTACCACTTTCATAATTGTTTTATTGTTTTGTTAATTTGTTTTGTTAATTTTTTTAAAATATTATATATATTGTTTATGTTTTCTATATATTATGTTTTGTTGTTGTTTGCTTGTTTCCGTTTGTTTATCATATTGGTTTTGGTTTTGAGATGAACATGGCATAAATTTACCAGTTTTAAATTTTATACTTTGCATAAAACATTATGCACTCTTTCGTGATTGTTCATATGCTGATAGTAATAATGCAATGTTTGTGATTTGCACCAATTTAATTTGTTGAGATCTCATACATTTATTACTTTTTTTTTTTTTTTTTTGTACACATGTATAGACTCCTGGTCTGAGGGCACGACCAAACCGTCTGCAGTGGTTTGCAGAGAAATGCATTGCAGCCGAACAGGTGAGTGTTTCACAGCTATTCTGTCTGAAAAAGTGATTTGCTGCAGATCAATGTGTGGACCACTGTTTGATTCTCTCCTTCCCCAGATGGAGCCCCTCGAGAACATGGTGGACATGACACTCAAGCTTTTTGAGTGTGACAGAGATGACATGTACCACTATTTGTTACGCCTCTGCAGTAAGTCTTGTGATGGAGCTGAGATTACAATAAGTGCATGAGCGTAACAACTTTGCACTGACGTCGTTGTTGTTGTTTTTTCTTGCCAGAGGAGACCAATGACTGGCAAAAGGCTGAGGCAACCTGGATAAAAATGCAAGAGGAAAATTTGGCTCCAAGAGAGAGAACCCTGCGCTTGCTTTCCGATATCCTTAAAACCAATAACAAGGAGGTGCCTTTTGAGGTGCCTGAGGTAAAAGGCCACAACTTGACAGTGTTCAGATCAATGATGTAGTCTGATGCATTCAGTCCTTATTATCCTGCTTCTCTGATAGTCTCTGTAGAAGGCGAAAAACCTGAGTTTATTAAACTTAAAAAGAAGCAATGAATTGATGGGGCTGTTTTTGTGTAGGTGTGGTTTGAAGAGGTAAAAAGTCAGCCTGAGATGTTTTTGGAGAAAGAAATGGTTCAGTCTTCCCCTCGTAGAGCTTCACTCCCTGAAGAGGCCACAGTTGACGAATGCAGACTTAAACTCCTGTCTCTTTGCAAGAAGGGCAAAGTTCAAGGTTAGTTTTCCATTTTTTGTCAAATCACGGGTGAACGCATCATAAAACCATCTTCCTTTCAATCACTGTGGTAAGCCAGGATGGATTTCCCAGGAAGTGACGTTCTTCTGTCATTCCGCTCTCCTCTAAGTAACTTTTAGTTTTATTTTAAAATAAAATTTAAATAAAAGGTAAAATAAGGTAATACCTTATTTTATGGTTTCTTAACTAGTTGCTTATTACCATGCATGTTACTAGAATATTAGTACTATTTAAATGCATATTAATGCCTTATTCTACATCCGTAATGCTACCCAATACCTAACAACTACCTTAGTAATTATTAATAAACAGCAAATTAGGAATTTATTAAAGGAGAAGTTTTAGTTTATGGAAAATGAATGTTCCCTATTCTAAAGTGTTACAAAAAGTAATCTAAAAATTTATGCTGTAAATTCTGAATCACGATTTATCGCATCCAAAATAAGTTTTTGTATGCATAATGTGTGTGTGTTCCGTGCATATTAAGTAATATGTAAATGCACACACATACAGTATATATTTTGTGTGTCTGCTTATATTATGCGTTTAGATGTGATTTTTATAGTTTCACAGCACTGATAAAAATCAAAATAGAACATCAAATGCATATATTTATGTATTGCATATATTACAAATATATTTATTGCCGTCAGGTTTATTTATGTAGTTATATAGAATACCTTTAAAATTGCTTTATAGTAGTGTTAAGTTGGTGTCACTGTCTAAAGATTAATTTTCAAGATGGCTAAAGCATGCATTATTATCTGTAATGGTCTCAATAGATTGCGTGTAGTTTTTACCCCTGTTGTTTCTCATTCTCAGAGGCTTATGCCATCCTGAAGAAAGCAGATAGCATGGGCATGCTCTTCAGCCATTCTCCATATGATGCCCTCATCAAAGCCCTCCTAGCCACAGGCAACATTGAGGATGCTATGACTGTCAAGAACATGTGAGTCTGTCTGTGGGGGGTCTCACTAACTAATATGTCTACATTTGTATTGCTGGTTGCTAAATTACAGGTTTTAAGGTCATGGGCGTTGTACCAGATTTTGCAGCATCAGAAAATCTTCTTGAGTTGAACCGGATGAATACGTATAAGCTCCTTCTAGCTAAACACACACACACGCATACATATCTTATGTTTTAAACCCTTTCAGAGTTACTAGATAATCTCGGAGTTCTCCGAAGAGCTTGACAAGATGCAAATATGACAGTCCTTTGCCGATTAGTAATAGATCTTTATGTTTGTGCTGATCTTTGATCTATCCATAAAGCTCAGATTTTGCGCTAGGTTGTATTATATGACTGATGATATATCCTTATGAAAGAAAGCCATCACCACTATAATCTTGTGTATGCTTTCAGGAAGCGTTCAGAAATGTCTATATACCTGGCAAAGTAGCCATTGCAGTGGGTGTTAACTGACCCTATTCATCTCCTGCTGTATTACACGATTTTTTTTTGTTTTGTTGCAAATGTACTTTAAATCTCAACTTTTGAGAGGCTGCATATATATATGTATGTATGTATGTATGTATGTATGTATATTTATATATTTATCCATATATATATATATATATATATATATTTTAAATGGATAAATAAAAAATATATATGGGTAGATTACTTACTAGTCCATTACTTATTCCAAAATACATGGAAAAATTGTCATTTGTAACAGTTTATTACATTACACAATTTAGGCAATATTTTAGGTCATATATTCTGACTACTAATTGATTAATTTGTTACTTTTGACTTAAGACGCATCAAAATGTGTATATACAGTATATACGTTATGCATAATGCATATAAATGAGCCCCTGGGGTATCAAATAATTTATATGAAAACAAACGTAAAAACAAATATACTGTATGAAGTATGAAGTTCCTCAGTATGAAGTGTGTGTGTGTGTGTGTGTGGTTGACTTCATGCAGATGTTTGGCAGGACATTGGTCTTGGCCAGCAGGGTGCTTTAAGGACAGATTAAGGGGATTGGGAATGGAAGAGAGAAGCGAGGGATGGGATTGTCCAGCACTTAAAGGACTAGACGAGAGTAAGGAGAAGGACACAAGGATTTTCTTGGGATTGATAAGAGCAACTCTGACTCTGTCTCTGGGCCAATCTGCCATGTGAGCGGCTGTTGGCTGGTCGCCGTTGAGATAAGGAGCTACGGCTGATGCTCAATTGGGCGGCCGGATTAGTCTGGCCAGTGAGGGTAATAAAAAAAAGACGACTTGATTGAGGTTTAAGTGATGAATGAGGGGAAAACGGACCAGATTTGATGGATTTGTGCAGTCTCTCACACATGTATGCACACAATTATAAGATGAGCAGTGAAAAAAGGCTCTCAGCATCAACACACACATGTATTATTCATAAATACAGCTGATCCCGCAACACAAACTACATCAACCAATACCCATCTTCCTTTTGTCTTCTCAGTGCCACTGATCGTATTCCTAAATTCAGTTTAAGTGACAATGCCAACAACCTTCTCATCATCTCTCAGGTGAAGAGGTGCCAGATGAAAGGTGAGTACAAATGTTGATCTGTTCTCCCACTTACAGTAGAATACTGGGAACGCCATAGTTTCCTCCAAGGCGTTGTTTTTTTTTAAACCTGATTTCTCTCACAGACGCCATAGGGACTCTTAAGGGCATGTTACAGTCTGACCAGGTGCCCTCTCAGCTTGCCATTACTCGACTGGTCCAGGGTCTTGCAAGGGAAGGAAACACACAGGACATCCACAAAGTAGAGGCCTTGGTGAAGACTGTTGGCTCTAGCAAGCTATCCCACATGTTATTTGTCAACAATACTGCTCTCGCTCATATTAAAAAGTAAGTTTTTGTTTCGCTTATGAAGTCCTTACTAAACAAAACTGCTAAAAAGATTATTTGAATGTTTTTTGTTGTCTCTCATTCCTTTGGAAAAAAGGAATACTGTGAAATACTACGTTTTAAAATACTTTTATTTTTTATTTTTATTTTTTTTGAACGTTTTGTAAAATGCAATTCATTTGTCTGATGGCAAGTTGATTTTTAGATTACTACATATGCAGTTTTGGTGCTCAAGAAATATCTAATATTATTAATGTTGAAAACAGCTGTATAATATTTGGTACTTTGTTGAATAGAAAGGTCAAAAGTTATTTTGTATAATTTAGTATTTATTTCTTGAATATCCAAAGGCAAAAACCCTCAGACCTATGAACAGTAGTGTATTATGCAGCCATAGAAAAGCTAGAAAGTTTTTAAACTTTAAACGAAAAATATTAGAGACACGCATTTCATTTCATTTATAATAAATGAGGTATCTCATTAATGTTGTCATAAATAAAATGTCTCATTTAATTTATAAAATGTTATTTATGTAATTTATTGTAAATGAATTTATTCTAAATTAAATGTCTAATTTATATAGTAATAATGCCACAAAAATATATTTAAAAAAAATTATGTTAAAAAGGTTTATTTATTTAATTATAACCTATGAAAAAGTTCACAAAAAAAAAAAAAAAAAAAATCTAATTGGTAAAAATATGTAGGAATGACATGCATTGGAACATGAATTGTATGTAATAACCAGAATATCAATAGACACTATCCATAACACCCTAACATTATGGGATCAATGCAGTGCACCCAAACAATCTCCCTGGCTCAGCTGCTAGAGCTGCTCCCAATACTTGAGATGAGCAGTCCTTCAGATGTTTTTAAAGTGGATGCACAGTTAAATGAAATGCAGCTAAAATTGGCACCACATACCTGGCAGCTGGAGGGAAGCAGATGACACCGAGGTCAAGACTGTGATTGACTATGACAAAGACTTGATTATAGATGTATTGTTATCTGAGAAACTCTGAAGCACATGCTCAGTGTTTCTAACAAAGGGAGCACCAGCAGACTGTCTGGCGGGTGAGATTAGATTCCACCCGCACAAACTTTTCTTGGGTATTTTTGTGAAAACAAATTCATGAAAAGAACAACGAAGCACCCTTGTTTCTGTAAATAACACAAAATGTGCCCTCTCTGTGCTTTTACCTCGACTTAAAAATTGATGTCATCGAAGGTTTGTTGTTTGTTACAAAGGACCATCCGCTCATGTGGCCTTTTCTCACACCTCAATTTCATCTTCTGTTCTTTCATCTTACCTTTCCTCCATCCCCTTCACCCCTCTCCACCCATTATTATTAAAGGCTCAAATCTGCTGTGATGGCTAAGACTATGTAGTCTGAATAATTCACAATGGGCCGGCACTAATGTGGTGCCCGGTTTCCGGAGCCCCGTCTCGCCTCTTAACCAGTCAGTTTGGCTCAACTGCACATAGTACACGTGTCACTGTTGCTTAGGTCCGCCCGGGGGTCAGAGTTCACCCCGGCAGGATAAAGCAGTGCAAACGGGAAGCCGCCCAATCAGCCGTGAGGAACGCATTGCTCTTCCGCTGTCCTACATTGTCTTAAGACTTTGGGAATGGTGAGGAATGACAATCTATGGCTAGGTCAGGAATATTAATGTGGCTGATGAAAGTTTTATGCACTTACTGTTCTTTAAATGAAGGTCGGGGATGGAAGAGATGCAGAAATGGAATGGAAATTTTCACATGGCTTGCTTTTTTCCCCCCACAGGCCTTTCTTTAGTTACACTATTTGATGACATAATAAAGAATTTCAAAGGCATGTCTTATTTTTATATTAGGTCCCTAAAAAAGTTAGTGGAGTGTTTCTGGCTCCTTAAGAGTGTTGTTCTAATCACTAACACCAAGTATGAACTCTGTTTTCTCGCTCTGCAGTGAGGACATTGACAGTGCGGTGGAGCTGTTGGAGTCCTTTTACATCCAGAACACAGAGAGTCAGAAATCCAGTATTGCCTTCGTCTTCCGCAAAGTTCTAGAGGCCAACAATGACGCTGTATTAGATAAATGTAAGACCCACACACCACCTCTTCATCAGTGTCAGTGGTTCTCAACCAGAGATGCTTAGCAAACTTCCTCAAAAAAAAATAAAAATGTAACTTAACCCCATAAAGTTCATAACAGGAGCTCACTCCGGCCTTATATGGTAGTAACATGCACTTATATAGACGTCAATACAAATATGTCCCCCTTTACGCCAGTGGCTGTTGTATCCCAAAAGGTACAATTTTTTTCTCTTTTTTTTTTCTGACAGAGAAAGCATGATGATTGCTAAATATTTAGGAAATTACTTAAATTAAGTCGGCAACACTTTACAATACGGTGTCATTTGTTAACATCAGTTAATATACAGTATTACCTAACAAGAGCAAACAAAGGAAAAGCATTTATTACAGTATTTACAGTATTACAGTTGATATCAAAACCGGATAAGTCGTCATCATATGGAACTTTTCCCCCCTATTCTGACATCAGAGTACAGCGGCTATTGAACGAGAGTAAAAAGTACAGTGTAACTACCTGTTTTTGTCCCTCTATTTGATTGAATCGCAAAACGTGAGCATTGCAAACTAAATTGTTTCATGCAAGTCAAGGGAGCGGTGCCATATTAATGTTTTTGATTGAAGATTACAGTGGGTTATATTTAAAAACCAAGATTTATAAATACTTACATGGCAGAGGAAAATGAGCTTCCTAAAATCAAAAAGGTTGAGAGCCACTGATACACAGCTGTGTTCTGCGAGTACTTCTGAAGGGACTTCTAGCCCTTGTTTGTGAGTTTCTGGATTGGAGAAACCTTACAGTAACATAGTAATCACCGTCAAAGCATGTGATTGATTGACACCTCTCTCTGCGTCCAGTGAGTGCCATGGCAGAAAGACTCTGCAATCAATTTGCCTCCTACAGAGCCGCTACAGACCTCTTCCTGATTTACTTGGACATGGGCAGGACAGAAGAGGCCAAGTTCCTCCTGCAGGTATGCATGAGGACTCGATGACCTTGCTAAATTGCTGAATCTAATTTGAGTTGGTATAGGAACTGGCTGACCCTGTGGCTAACTACGGTTCCATCTCAAGTGATCGGCGCTCTTTCTGACCTCTCCCTTTCTCATATTTTAATCATTCAGTCGTTTTTGCATGCTTAGATACTCTTGTTCAAGTAAGATCTTTCCTCTCCCTCTTTCAAAAAGCACTTTAGTTGAGGAACAAGATGGCTGCATTAAGGTAGCACTAAACCCAGGAGTGAGTAAAATCCTTTGAGATGTCAAAATAACAGGAAGCTTTGCTTCTCAGCGTCCCCGAGATGGAATGCTAAATATCAAAAGATGAATTTACAGAAAGTCTCAGATCAGCATATTCAGTTCAGTCTTGTTCGTCGTGTCATGGGTGTCGTGAATCGCATCAGAGTGCATCTCTGAGGAATGAAGCTGCTGGGCTGCAGTTTTAATTGCTCTTATTGTCGTGAAGGCACTCTGCCCACCTCAGCCTCCGTTCAGTTTGATATAGCAGCCGGTTAAAAGCCTCCCAGGCCCCTCAGCTTTTAAATTAGCAGATGCAAGAGAAACGCACAGCTTTCACGACTGGCTTGTAATGTGACCTCATTGGCGCTGAACCCAGAGAAAGCACAGGGCAGTCCAGCGCTTTCAAAACACACAAGACAGGATGATGTTTTCCTTCAGAAGAGATTCAGACTTTTTCTTTTTTTCTGTTTACAGCTGCTCAAATATATTTTCTGGTTAATTACAAAATAGTATCTTGATTATTATAAATTATATTTTTTTATTTTTCACTCTTACTATTATTTATAATATTATGGCAACTGCAGTGGAAAAAATAAACAGAAATGTTTAAATATTAAGACAAGAAAATATACAATAATCATAAGACTGAAACCAGAGAGGCTTCTGTCCCTTTCATTGAAAGTCCCTTCAACCACTTTACACTTACACTTTAAAACTTACTCTTTTGAGACGTTTATAAAAACATCTCAAAAGTAATCCGCATGAAGTTAGCAGTTTAATGCAGTCTTTTGGAAAGACTTTACTTGAGCAGTAGGGTTTTATTTATACACTGATCAAAAAAATAAAGGGAACACTAAAATAACACATCCTATATCTGAATGAATGAAATATTCTTATTAAATACTTTGTTCTTTACATAGTTGAATGTGCTGACAACAAAAACACACAAACATTATCAATGAAAATCAAATGTTTTAACCCATGGAGGTCTGGATTTGGAGTCACACTTAAAATTGAAGTGGAAACACACTATAGGCTGATCCAACTTTGATGTAATGTCCTTAAAACAAGTCAAAATGAGGCTAAGTAGTGTGTGTGGCCTCCACATGCCCGTATGACCTCCCTACAACGCCTGGGCATGCTCTTGATGAGGTGGCGGATGGTCTACTGAGGGATCTCCTCCCAGACCTGGACTAAAGCATCCGCCAACTCCTGGACAGTCTGTGCTGCAACGTGGCGTTGGTGGATGGAGCGAGACATGATGTCCCAGATGTGCTCAATTGGTTTCAGGTCTGGGGAACGTGCCGGCCAGTCCATAGCATCAATGCCTTCGTCTTGCAGTAACTGCTGACTAGGGATGGGAATCGAAAACCGGTTCTTGAGAACCGGTTCCCAGTGTTTCAATTCCCTTAACGGTTCCAGTGGGCATGAATGACGTCACCACACGCATTGCGTAACTTACGCATGTTGCGTAGCTTACGCTCAGTCAATAGGAAGCATGGCGCCCAAGCGGAACAAACGCTCAAAAGTGTGGTTGTATGTCACCAGAAAAGACGAAAATAGGACAACTTCCGGACTAACATTTCTCAACCCAGCAGCAGCAGCAGCAGCAGCAACAACAACGTTAAATGAATGCCTTCTCATGCATTACATTTAGATGACCATCATGAGAGTCTGGCTGGCTCAGAGTCAGAGGTTGGCAGTACTGCCTCCAGTTCACGGCTACCGCTAGCTTCCCTCTTTCACTGAAGCATTTGAGAATCGATAAGGGAATCGATAAAGAATTGAATCGTTAAGCAGAATCGAAAATGGAATCGTAAAAATCTTATCAATTCCCATCCCTACTGCTGACACGCTCCAGCCACGTGAGGTCTAGCATGGTCTTGCATTAGGACTGCACATGCAGTTGAAAATGCAGTGGTTAAGCTGCCGTTGACCATATTTTGAATATGGATAAACTACAGTACTCTTACAATGCCTTTATGAATGTTTCGAAGCATGCAAGTTTTGGTTACATGGACTTGCAATGGAGGAACAGAAATCTCAAGCCTTAAATAGCCCCCCGCCATCAGTGCATCTTCCACCCCGGTGGCATCAGGAAAACTATGCCCGGTACACGCATGCATAAACAGTAACCCTCTAGCAGTTAGGATTTAAGGGATACACCAATTTCAGGGTTATTTCAGACTATAAAGAAAGACAAACGCACAACTTTAGTTTAATTATCGTACTGTAGGTGGTATATAAAGGATGAGGCCTAACAGATTGGTTAAGCTGTAATGGAAAAATAAACAAATGAATAAATGCTAAATGCTATATCTTTTTCTAGTGTGTAAACAAATGGTGAAAAATCTGCTTCTTTCTCTCTCTCTTCCTTTCTCTCTTGCACTGTGGTGCTCGGCCCTAATTAAAAATATCTTCATTTGTATTAAAAGGGTTTAAGTGAGTAAATGATGACGACTTTAAATTTTTAGTAAACTATACTGTATCTTTAAACTGTTAACATGAAGCTAGTTTAAACTATGTAATCCCATTTTCACTTGCAATAATCATATAAAGTATGATTTAAAAAAATGGTAAACCCAGCAAAAAAATTACATTTGTATTTAGAGAAAAACACAGAAATTGTCAAAAAATGCTTTAACCAGTAGCTCTCGAAAACACAATAATTATGAAAAACCTGGTACGTAGCATTGAAATGTTAAATGATGGTCATTTCTCTATTGACTTTTTTTAGTAGGCTTTTTAAGGTACCGAGAAAATTCATAGAATTTCTTCAGATTTCTTAGATTTCTAATAAAGCCGCTTAATCCGAATCTTCTCAAGACCTACAGTTTCTGTACGGCACAGTTTACCCTTCCAGAATTCACAGTGCCTTCATTTAACTTGTTTTATATTGTCCTGATTAAAGAGTGTGAAAATTGCACACCGGCGCTTGAAAGCTCAGGAGCACGCCGATGCAATTCAAAGCCTTTATACGGCTAAGTGTAGATAATTGTACTTTAAATTGGGCGGACACTGTACATTTTAATTTTCATAAAGAAATAAGTGGTTATTTGCCTGACTCCCTTATTAGCTGTATAATTAACCCTCAACTATAGAGCGCTGCACTGAGTGCTAAAGGATGTAATGGAAGATGGATACATTCAAAAACACACTCTTCCATCATGCTGTTACACACACCTTCATACGCTCCCCTTTGCCTTCTTTTAACTGCCTGTGTGGATACAGGAAATACAAGTAATTGTTTTTGTAGCAAGGGGTTATGTTTTGCTCAAGGGCAGATACTGTGCGTGCTTGTGAACTCTCATGGTAAATGTTTGTGTTCAGAGTTTTATGGTCTCTTGTGCTTCTTTGATTGCTTTAGCGCTGTGCGGCTATCAACGAGCAGAAGGACACGATGTTCACATTCATGTTGCGAACTGCTCAGCAGCCAGGACAGGTAAACAATCCCATTTTGTTCTGGTCTTCATGATCTGAAGTGGATGTACATAGTTAATATGCAATATAGTCTTACATTTCACACACGTTATCGGTTTTCTTTCCTGTACAGGCTGCTAAAATCAAAACTCTGTGTGAGCTGGTTCCTGACTTCACAGAGAAGGAGAACATTTATTCACATTTGGTGAAATGCTATGGTAAGACCACTGATTGCAGACATTTGTGACCCTGGACAAACAAGTTTAAAATTGCGATTTATACATTATCTGAAAGTTGAGTAAATTGGCTTTCCATTGATGTGAATATGGCAATATTTGGGTAAGATACATCTATTCAAAAAAATAATAATTGAGAAAATCACCTTTAAAGTTGTCCAAATGAAGTTTTTAGCAATGCCTATGACTAATCAAAAACGTAGTTTTGGTTTATTTACAGTAGGACATTTACGAAACATCTTCATGGAACGTGAACTTTGCCATAAAAAAAAATCAATCATTTTAACCCATATAGTGCATTTTTTGGCTATTGTTACAAAATACCTGTGAAACCAGGGTTTGGGCTCAGTAAGATTTATTATTTTTTGTATATATATCTTCTTTTTTTTTCCTTTTTTTTTCCCCAGCATGGATGTATTAAATTTATCAAAAGTGACATTTATAAGAATTTCAAATAAATCCTGTTCATTTGAATGTTCTATTAATCAAAGAATCCGGACAAAAATTAGTTTTCACAATAATATTAAACAACGTGGCTGTTTTCAGCCTTCACAATACTAAGAAATATTTCTTAAGCACCCAATAAGCATATTAAATCTTACTTATAGTGTCACATGATGCTTCAGGAAACAAGCAATCATGCTGAAAATGTAGCCATCACAGGAATAAATTACTTTTTGAAATGTATCAAAATAGTTATTTAAAAGAGAAAAGAGTCTTTCAAAATCATCGGAAATCTTACCAACCCCAATTCTTTGAACAGTAGTGTGTGTGTGTGTGTGTATGTACGGTATCAGAAACAATTAGTGCTATTGTGTTACTCTGTACTCATCTAGAGCAGGACATGTTCTGCTTCTGTCATTGAAGAGTGTTTCATTATCAGTGTTTAAAAGCGACATGATTCATTTGGTGGACAATGGCATTAAGACTCCATTCATCCGGCTGGCCTGTTCGAGTCACCCACTTTTTAAGGCACATAGCAAAACTAGTCAGTTATTAGTCTGCCAATTAAAAATGCAACAAGCAGAACGCATTGACTGACTCACAGGAGGCACGTTTGCCAATACAAACACATGTTTCCTAATGAGAGGCTACTTTAGCCAGCGTACCGTGAGAACTTTAACACGTTTCAGTACTTAGAGACCTCTATGGTATTATTATTTGATGAGACCTGATATGTGCAGAATAAAACATTACATGTTTTTCTCCCTCACTCTCAACAGGTTTAGACAAGGACTTCAGTTCAGCGAAGGCTCTGTATGAGCGCATGCAGGCTGAGGGGGTGAAGGCTGATGAGCTGACACTCAAGAGGCTGGCAGTGATATACAGGGAAGCTGGAGAAACCGTTCCATTCGAAGAGCCTCCGGTAATCCGCAGTATTCATTAACATTATTTATATTATATTATAATTCATATATTATGATTATTATTATTTATATATTTATGTAATTCTAATTTTGGAGCATTTAAAAATAATAATATTAGGAACTATTTAAACCAAATGTTGCATTAAAAAAAAAAAAAAAAAAAATTAATCCTTTTTTCCACAGCATAGTATATAATAAAATAATAATAATAAATATAAATGAAATCACAATTATGTAATTGTAGATGCAAAGTCCTATTCCTCTTGTAATACAGCGGCCGAAACAAAATCCAGTTGGTTCTTGTGTCCTTTGATATACAGTTGTTAAACCTTTAACTTGTATTTCCTTTTAAAATGCTTAAACACAAGTTTTCCTTAAAGACAGCAAGACGGTAAGAAAACTGTTTCTCTTCACTTCTCCGGCCGCGTCAATTCAACCTAACGTATCAGCATATACGTGGCCGTTAAAGAAACAGTACCAAAGTACACTTCAAAAACATAAGTAATAGTAAAATTAAAACATACATAAAAATATCAAAATTGCTTCTAAAGGATGTTGCAAAAAATATATTTAAAGAGTTACTAAACACCAATCGACTTTCTAAGCAACAAAATACAAATTAGTGACACATAAGAATTGGCTTCTACACTAATAATGTTGCAATGTAATAAAGCACAAAATCTACTAATATTTGTTTATTTAAAATTGCCACACAGACTTTGTTGAACCCTTGTTGAAGTCATTATGCAAGCAAATTGTTCATTTAGAGTTTTGAATCAATTCAATTCAATGAACAATTTAAACTTATTTAATATAGCGTAGCTAGGACATGAAGGCCATTTTTGGCTACAGCTGTATATAATCCTGGATGCATTAAATACTGTACTCTTAACCTTTCATCAAGTGTAGAAGGAAATGTTAAGGTTCTTCAAAAATATAGTGTATGTGTTTTATATTGTCCTCCTTACAAATGTTTGGGACCACTAATTATTTTTATTTTATTCTGCAAGGCTGCATTAAATTGAACAAAAGTGACTGGAAATTCTTGAAAAAAAAAAATTAAAAAGCTTGTACTTAAAAAAAAAAAAAAAAAAAAAA
>JAUMHP010000015.1:1234987-1269048 GCA_032361065.1 Enteromius trimaculatus | reverse complement strand
AACACATATTCCTTAGTAGCTAATAGTAGTGACTTGAGGGTTAATAAAGAACAACCTATTAGTTCCACAGTAACTTCGTATTAGTTATGCAGTAAGTAAGATACAGTATTCTAAAGTGTTACCCATTTTTTTTACACAGAATACTATACTATACTATACTATACTATAACAAAAAATTTCAATACAGGAGAAAACTGAGGTCATTAAGTCGTTAAATGGGCATCAGTTTGCCAAAGGTACTTTCATTTATTTAAAGTGGTAAACTTAAAAAACTTTTCTTTTCTTTTTTTTGTGGAAAAATGCATATTAATTATTCAGGCTTTCCATATGTCAGTATATTTCCTTAGAGCTTTGCAGGCTTTGAGGCAGCTCGCCTTGTAGCTACAAACTCTTTTCACATCCAGGCCAAATCTTTGGTTGGTATCTGTATGGGAATCATGTCTTATTGCAGACTCAAGAGCAGAATACATCTTTCTGCCAGAGGTTTTCATTCTACTAGACCCAAAATTGAAGTAACTTCATTTGAGGGACAAAAAATATGGCAAATATGAGTGTGTCTCTTCCCACAGGCTAAAGTCTGAAGAGAGAAAATTAGGAGTGAGACCTGTCATTAAAACTAATCTTCAAAATTCCCCTAATCCTCATCATTTCTCTAGTTTCGTTTAAGTATATCAGATATAATTTTTAAGATAATGTAGGGCTGGAGGAAAAAGTAGACAGTGTACTTTACTTAAAGATAATCATTTTAATGTTCTATAAAATTATGGAATATAATAGTGTAGTGTATTTTATAATAATAATGGGGTAATAATCTAAAACATAAGATAGCTCTGGTAGTTATTTTGTATTTAGTTAATAAGTTATTTGACTTACAATGTCGTCTATGTTGTAATCATTCAAACGAATCTATTTTAATTTTAAAGAACTGACTTCCTAATGCTAATGCTAAGCATATTTGATTATTGCCTGAGCTCTGCTGGTTTTAAGACCATGCATACAAAATACAAAAATGGTACTACTTACTAGAAACTGCTTTAAGGTAGTTATTGAAAAAACTGTCAAGCTGCTGAAAAATGCAGCTGGGTTAGTAGTGTAACTACTTTTAGCTACAGTACACCCTGGAACCCAGGACATTTCTCAAGGGCGTCATTGCAGAAAGATACATGGCTTACGTCCATCTGTACAGGCTGCTCAATTTGTCTGTCTGGAAGATGGTGACCGCGAACAATGATACCAAGTGCATAGTAGAGAAATAATAGAAAGGCCCTCTCTTGGTCTCCAGAGGAGCAGCTGCTGGTGTAAAACTCTGGGAGAAAGCAATAAAAGATCTCTCAGATTAGCTGTGAGGTGGAGTTGAAATTGAAATTGATCAACTATAGCGGCTATGAATCTGAAATCAGGAGGGTATAAAATATCATGTCCAAATATAGTGTGTCCACAGTTTCCTTTTTGCTTGCAATTTCTGTGCCCCACAATATTTTTATTGCTAAGAGTTGTAGAAATGCTCTACTATAATCAATGTCATTGATCTTGACACTTTAGGCATATTGGGCAATATGTTTAATATTTTAAACAGTAAAAAATGTTATAAGGTAAGGTATTTTCCCTTTCAAATGTGCTGGTCAGATTTTACTTTGTGAAAGAAATGTCAAAAATGCAATATATGTTCACTCAGTTCAATACTGCTCACCTCTGCAAGTAACATTAGTGAGCCTAGTAATGCTTTGCTTTATTTTGAACCTTTTTGCTGCAAAAGTTCCTCCCCTGAGAAAGCAGGGTTTTGTATGATGCAGAGCATAGCATGATGGAAATTATGGTAGAACAGATTTAAGAAGGATGTTGCAAAGATTTCAAATAGCATAAACCCTATAAAATCAGTGTTAATACAATATTTTCATACAATGGTTGTGATCAGAACCTGTAAAAAGAAAATCCTTAATATTGGTCCATAAGATAATTGTATTTGAAATCAAGTCCTATATGATAGCTACGTTAGAACCAAAAATTATTGTTAAATTATTCAGTGATCGTCTTGCACTCTTTCAAAGCTTTTAAATCTCACATATGCCCAGATTCAAATATGGCACATTAACAAATTGGACTCTTTGATGTCCTGTACTTTCATGGGCGAAAGGGAGGAGGCCCTTTGCTCACTGCCAAGCCACAAGCCCAGTAACCTGGAGGAAAAGGAAACTGCTCTTTCTTTGAAAACGTGGTACCGCTGGCCATTAAACTAGCTGTGTAAAATAAAGAAAATGAAACTAAATATTCTCCAGGGAAAGGAATGGTGCTGTCCATGCCATCTCCTGAGAAAGTACAGCACAGGATTGCCTGTGTCAGGGTCACTTCTTCATCTTTTTAGAAGACTTGGGGACAGACTAGGACACTCCTGCAGGAGGCTTGCCGTGCAGGCCTTAATGTTGTCTTAGCGCTGGGCGGAGCTTCTCTGGAGGCCCCAGGAGGGACTAAAGCCCAGCCGACAACGAAGCGGTGGAAGGTCGAGGACAAAATTACAGCAAGAGGTTTTAGATCGCCTCGCCTTGCTTCTGCACTGCCAAGAACTGCAGGGCAAAATCCTGCAAAATCCAAAAAAAATTTTTTTATATTGTGGCGGGAATCCCATAGAGCAATCAGCGTCGCCCTGGCAAAGTAGATAAAAGTGAGTAACACAATACTATTTATTTATTTATTTAGCCTGAACTGTTCACTTAATAAATAATGATTATTTACAAACTTTGTCTCTTAATTTAAGCATGTTTTCTGTACTACTTGATCCTTTGGGCCAAGACAGTCTCACAAATTGAACAAAAGTGACTGGAAATTCTTGAAAAAAAAAAATGAAAAACCTTGTACTTAAAAAAAAAAAAAAAAAAAAACTTGACAGATTAAATTGCTTATGTAAATCTTTTATGTGCTAAGCTACTGAGCTGTGGTTTGATACAACCTCTACTTAAAACACTACAGTATACTTTTGAACAGTGTAAGTAGTACTACGCAACAAATTGCCCACTTCAAATCATGAGCGACCTAATTGAACCGCACATTGTGTGGGCAGTTGATTTATTAATTTTTTTTTTTCTGCGCAGTGATTGGATGTCAAGCTGCTTTATTTAATAACCATTTTTGAAGTTGCTCAAGCACCAGCTGATTAGAGTCCAGATTCATGTCACACCGCTCACCTGAAATACCCTTCCTTTTACAGTACCTTAAGAGTCCACCTCAAGCTCTCGTGTATTATTCACTATCTGTCAGAACCGTGCGTTAGAGCAGCCTGCCTGCCATCTACAAACCCTTCCCCCTCACGCACCGCTAAGCGCTCAGTGCACCTTTTAAGTTCTCACAAAGCAATCTCAGGTAGCACTCCATCCCGCTCCATTCAACTCCGCTTCTTCCTCCGGTCCCACGGCCGCCGCTAATACCACGGTACAAAGAGTCTCCGGAGAGAGGCGATAAGGAGAGATTTGAGGTCCCGTTCACATCTGGCCTCATTTCTCCTACACAGCAGCTGTTATTTATCGACTTTAATTACCCCATTAATAAGGGAATATACATTGTTGGAGAAATGGTAATCTTCTAAAAGCACTCACCTTCCAAAAATAGAGAGCGAGTGCTGTTTACAGGCTTAATTACGGGAGGGGGAACGAGCAAATATGTTATTTGTGAATTAATACGGTTTATAAGATGAAACGACTGCGCAGGGTTTGTTTGGACTGTGTGGTTGTTATTAATTTGCCCCAGAGGGCGGGAAACGCACAACTACACACAGCACCCATTAAAAACACAACACAACACGTACGCAGAGTGCAATTTTGTCTAGTTTAGCCTTTTACCGACTAAAATATCTATAAATGCTTTGTTTTTTTTTGTCCCGCAGGAGTCTTTTCGTTTCTACGCAGATAAACTGAAGCAGCAGCGATCTGAGATGCTGGAGCTGGCCGACAACTAAAAACAACTTCAGTCTTCTTTTCTTTTTTTTTTTTTAATACATTCAACAGATGTGCACAGCTTGTGTGTTATACTGTGATTTTGTTTTTTTGCCCTTTATAATGATGTGATTGTTTTTTGCCCTTCATAATGATGTCATGATATGGTTAATGTGTATATAGATATTTATGCAAATAAATGTAAACCCAATACTTCAATTGCTTTTTCATAAGTTTCATTTTATTTGTTTGTTTGTTTTTCATTGTTCCAGAAGTTTTTGTCACGAGAGATGTTTTATCAAAAAGCTAAATTTGATTTCTGAAAATGTGTTCATAGAGGATGCATTATTAAACATGGGTGATTTTCAATATGCTAATGGAGTCAATTTGATAGAAATGCATACAATAAAATAAACATCTTATTGGAGCAATCACAGAAGCTGTCATGCATCCTGGTTTTTCCTGGGTTCAAAGTGCCCCTATTATGGGTTATGAAAGGTTCATATTTTGGTTTTAGGAATCCTAAACAACAGGTTGACATGCATGCAAGGTAAAAAACACTTTCGTTTTCTTATAAGAATTTGCTTTTACCTTAATTGTTCAACGACTCCCTAATGATTCGTATAAGGATGCATTTTTCCAAACCCCTTTGATTGTTGGAATTCATTTAAAGCTGTGTCTGTGAGCTTTTAACGCCCCAAAAGCAGCATCTAGTGGCAAAGAATCAATTTGCGTTTTCATTCAGACCAACAAGTGGGCAATATGTTTCAAAATGTTTAATTCGTTTCAATGATTCAAATCTTCTGACAGACATTAAGTTTATACACAATACTCTTAAGATTTAAAACTTTGCAGGATGTTTTCATTCACTTACTACTGTTAGACACTACATGAAAGGTCGTTTAAAAAAAAAAAAAAAAAAATCTATATAGGGGCACTTAAACACAATTGCAAGGATTGTAGCCAAATTGGCACATACTTTCTTAAGCAGTAAAATCTATGCCTTTTAAATAAACATTTAGACTGCAACAAAGAGAAGCTGTTTATGGATATTTACCAAAAATGTCCTGCTAAACTGAACGAAAGTGTTTAGGGAAATGAGCAGGACATTGCTGCCCTCCAGTGGCTGTCAGCTGAAGTCCAAGATCTCTGAGGGACTTGTTGGAGCACCAGTTCTTCTTTTCTGGTGTCTTTACTAGCATGGGTCGGACCTCTCATCACTGACATGCTGTTTAAAAAAATCCGAACGCTTTAAAAATAGTACGTTCAAATGACCTGCATTAATCTGACCATTTATTAACACCGGCAGCATTTATTATTCTAAAAGGTTATGTGGCATTGCTGCATGTGTGCGTGTTTTCTGTTACTCCTGTGGTTGGCTGTCTCGAAGGGAGGTGGACGGCTGTTTTCTTCTCTGTCAGGAAGCTCAGGAGACTCTCATTCTGAGAGGATTTGTGCAAGCTAAATGCAGACGGCACAGTAAAAGCAGATGAGATGCCAAAGAGGGATGACATTATCTTTCAAGAGCTCTTAGCAAGAACACTAGCATCATTACGTTTTAAAATGATATATAAGTGATGATATCAAAACAGACTGAAATATAAAGTGTCTTTGCAGAAACTTATACTGAAGTCTTACACAAGCATGTCCTTCGTTTTAACAAGCATACTTGCTTATACTTTTCCCTGTCGAGTAATTTAAGGCTTCTCGTCCACCATGTTTATCACCATCAGAGGGGAAAGTTATGGTGATGAATATATAAACACATGAAAAGGTTATTAGATGAAAAAAGCGGATTACTGGATTTGATCCATATCAAGTCATACATTACATTTTATAGACCTTGCGTTAGCAGAGACGCTAACAAATCTTCCATCTGTGTACAAGACTGCATCCTCTCTTTCAACATTAAATCAAGCTTTTTTATGTAATCGTGCGAGAGCTCTGTGTAATTAGCAGCTTTAAGTAAATGGCAGTGTGGTAAACAGTAGAATTATTGGATTGTGAACAAGTCAAAATTAAATAAAAAATAAAATAGCTAAATTGTATGAGATAATAATTCTGATTTAAAAAAGTCAATTATAAATCAATATCATGACAAGAAGTCTTACTGATGACTTATTTTGTCATTTTGTTGTAGTTTTTATCTCATAATTTTGAATGGTGTCATGACTCTTTATCTTATGGTTTTGACTTGTCGTAATAATGTCATGATTATGACTTTGAAAGGTCATTATTGTGACTTTTTATTCTTGTTTTCTCAGACTTAGTTTTTTTTCATAATTATCTCATGATTTTGACTTGTTAATCACCATTTTAATAATTTTGATATTCGTCATATTTATGACTTATGTCATTGTGACATTTGTCAGTCTTGTTTTTTTCTTAGACGTCTTTTTATCGAAATTGTCTCATAATTTAAAATTGTTGTCATGACTCATAATCATAACTCTCATAATTTTAATAGCTGATACTGAAACATCAATAGTCTAAAAAAACATTTCTTTCTTTCTTTTTTTTTTTTCTTCTTCGCAATTTACCAGAAACAGTTCACCCCAAATAACAGACATCTGTTTTTCAAAGAGACATCTGTTGTGTAAGACTGGAATATTTCCAGAATAAATGTGACATTGACCCTGTGTTATTTAATTGATTGCTTTTTATTATTATTTCTCTTCTGGTTATAGTTTCTCACTCACTCTCCAAGACTCAAATGTATTTAACATCATTCTGCATTAAAAATATGACAGTAGGCATGAAGAATCAAACAAATACATCCTTTGCTTGTTGATCTGAATGTTGCACCAGTGCGGTGTCTATTTGAATTAAAACAAAAAAAACAAGCATTTATGTGATCTTTAACAAAGCTTTCAAAGCTTCTGCAGTAGTACACTGTTCCATAATAATATTATACATACAAAAGAAATTTGATTTACAAAAGAAAATGACAGAGAAAAGAACACATAAAAGAAATCTACATATTGTAGTATATTTGTTTAAAGCTATCTACCAAACATGAGCACTGATGGTTTACCAGAATAGTAAATATTTAAACTTAAAAAAAAAAAAAAAGTGTGGAAACGTAGTGTATTACTGCCATCCAGCGGCAGTAATGGGTAGTAAATTCTTACATACACACATATATATACTCAACATAATATTTTTGTTGTGAAGAGAGCCAAATTTGGTCTTGACAACTACAGCTGGTTTATTAGCTCTGAGCTTTATATGCTGGTTTCTTGGCAAAAACAAGCTGCAGTGTGGCTGATTTGTCCTCTTCACCAATCCTGACTGGACTTCTGTTTAATGAATTTGAGTGACAGATAATAGAGCAGGATGAATACAAAAGCAACAGCTATAAGCACCAGGTAGCAGGAATACAGTGGATACTGGTTCATGTCCATTAACTCCACAATCTAAAAAACAAAGTTGAAAATTGAATGGCGTCCATGAATAGAAACCATCCAGATGTGCATTTTATATGTCAGCATTCCTCACCTTTATACCATCGAATTCTACAGTGAGGTTTCCAATAGTGAAAGGGATCTTAGTCCCACGAAACTGAACCTGCAGCGTTCCCTCAAAACCCCAGCGCATGAAGGATATGTAAGAAAACCAAGACGCCACTGTTGGGGATGAAAATCAATGTTAATTTAAGAAACACTTGCAGATTTGAATCTAGTATTGATGCTGAGTGATGCTTTTACCCATCCACATGTTTTCCAGACTAATGACAAAGCCAGCCGTCAGGTAGAAGACAGTGAAGAGTGCGTTGCCCATGAAAGATGAAGTTTGCAATGTTGGCAGGGCTGCCGCCACAAACAGGGCCATGCAGCGACTACAATACACCATCAGCCACACCAACATGAAGTTGAGAAGGAACCGGTCAGGAGCGCTGTTGAGTCCAGCCAACCAGTAGATGGGCACACCGTATACCAGCGTAAAGGCGCAGTGCTCTGGCAGCTCACCAAGGACCTGAAAGAGACAATGGAGCTTGAAGTATCTCATTTAATGTCAAGAGCTGACCAAGACCAACAGCCAAACAGGAGCTAATATTCAACTCGTAGCCTTTCCATGTCATTCACCCCAGTCTAAACTGTTATGCAAATCAAATTTAACTGATGTTCATGTATTTACTAATGGATACAATGGCTAAAAGTCTACTAAATTCAACAGCCTTGATATGGAGTTAATATAGAGTACTAGACACAGTTACTTTTTTAACACTACAGCAGCATTTTGTTCTCTTATGAGTCTTCTCTGAATTCAGGGAATGATTCAATGAAATATTATAGTGCCCCTATCGTTTTAAATCTGAAAGTGCACTGGGTATACAGTTATTGTCTCTTAATAGAAGGAGTCGACTCTGAATCGAACTGATTAAAATTAGTCATTTTTGATGACCGCAACATGAAACATTAGTGAATCATTGATTCTCAACAGTGCTGGCCACTAGGTGCTGCTTTTGGAGCGGTAAAAATAGGCGATTCCCAGGTAACGCTGTAAATAAAGCAGGTTTGGGAAATGAATCGTTGAGCGAATGGTTTGGGAGTCGTTGAGCTAGGTAAAAATAAATGCATATTATAAGACAAAACATTTTTTTTGACCTTGCATGAATGTCAACCTGTTGTTGGGGACTTTTAAGCAGTAAAATCTTAAAAATTTTAGTGTCACTTACATTAAAGTAATTATTAATATTTAAGATTAAATAGCTCACCCAAAAATAAAATAATTTGGTCATTTACTTTGCCTCATTTCGTTACAAAGTTTCTTTCTGGTACTGAACATAAAAGATAATATAAAAAATGCTGGTAATCAAATAGTTGCTGGTCCCCATTGACCTATTTCTTTCCCTACTGTGGAGCTCAATGGGGGCCAACCACTCTTTGGTCAAAATTCATTAAAAAATATCTTCTTTTGTTCACTTCAAAACGACAAACATCATATTTTCATTTTTGGGGTGAACTATTCCTTTAACGTTTTTATTTTTATATTTGTCATTTAACTAATATATAAATTAGTTTATTTGTAATTAATTTAATATTATTTCAGTTTAGTGTTTCAGCTTATTTCAGCTGTCCAAAAACATTTCTAATTTTCATTACAAATCAGTTTTTAAGTTTAAGCTAATTGTAAAAGTTTTTCATCTTATATTTATAGTTTGCTTTAGCTTTGTCTCTCTTAGCAAAAACATATTTGTAATAGTTTTACACTTAGTTAAGAATAACAACCGTGTTGTGTAGTCCCTGAATTTAACAGTGCGTTTGAACAAAATAACAATTTAAATGACTCACTCAGAAAAACAGAAAATTATTTTTCTGACTCACTCAGAAAAATAATGATGTAACTACTACAGCACAAACTAACAGTCTGTCTAGAACATGTTAACAAGGACAGGTGGTAATATCCCAATGCTAAAATCCTAATAACATTACACATTATTCAGTAATGCATTTGACAAAATCCAAGTCAAAAAACTGAGAAATACTTCTACACCACTATCATTCCTCAAACTCTTACATAATGCAGTTTATTTACCTTGGCAAAAAAGTATGAGGTGACTGAGTACATGCCATCCTCCAGTTCATGATAAAGCATGGCTCTCTCTGAATGACCTGTGAAAAACAACGTATTATGCTACTGGACTCAGAAGTACACCAAAAGAAATAAATAAACCTTCTAGAATTCACTTACACTTTGCAATGACGTCCAGCACCACAGCAAAGGGTGTCAGAGCTCCTATCATGTACAGCAAAGCCACCGTATCTTGGACAGAAAGTCCCATATCCCCAGCCCCGAAATAAAGGAAACCGACGAGCAGTGACATCAACAAGGCTTCCAGACCATGAACCACCAACGTCACCAGATCTCGGAAGTCATTAAATACCTGCCGTCTAAATAAAAATAACAGGGGTGTAATCTAAACTAAACAGATTTCAGAAGATAAAATTTTGCAATAAAAAGTGTTTTCACTTTATTTACTTGATTAGGATTGTGAACTGTTTCAGTCTTCCTGGCAGGCAATCCTTTTGTTTGGAAACTGTGATCACTGATTCCTTCTTCGGGACGGGAGGAACACTGCTGGGGTACAAACTGCATCATCAGCTCTTGTGCTTTTCATTTTCATTCATTCGGTATTAGAAACAAATACCAATATAATTATTGAAATTTACCTTTGAGGGACATCCAATGCCGGAAAACTGCTGTCTTCTGACTTCCACATAAAATCCTCAGTGTTCTTCACCTTCTCCACAAACTTGGCCGCTAACATCCTGGCTTTCTCCAAACATTGCGCTTCTTTTTCAGGACTGCGCCGATCAATGCTTATCAAGTCCACTGCATGAAAAATTCACAGTTCAGATACAACTTGACCATATGATCAGCTATAGACATTAGCTCTCTGTCCCACTCACCGTAGTAGTCAGAGGGGTTGCAGTATCGTGGACATGGGTACTCAAGAGAAGTAAAGTAAGATACCATGTCCTTGGCATGACCGCAGTACACAGCTGAGCCAGAAGACAAGAGCACCACCAGGTCAAAGAGCTGAAAGATATCTGAACGAGGCTGATGGACGGACAGCAACACCAGCCGGTTCCCTCGAGCCAGACGGTACAATGTAATGACCAAATTATGGGCTGTGAAACTGTCCAGACCTGAAGTAGGCTCATCTAGTATGAGAATACCTGAAAACACATATAAAACATAAGCAAAGGTTTTAACAAATGCTATTTTACTATGATGAAATATTATTATAGTTTTTATTATGCTTCTATTTTCATTTTTTAGTTATTTAATCATTTTTATTGTGTTTTTGTAATTAGTATAGTTTGTGTTACTTTTATTTCAGTTTTATTTAATTTGTTACATAAAGTTAAACAAAATTAAAATTAGGGGTGTTGTCTTATTAGCTGAAATTTAAACATTTATTTTTTTATATTTTAGTTTGATAATTAGTTATATGGTTCAAGTAATTAAAATATTTTAAGGTGTTTAGAAATATGCATGAAGTGGTGTTTACAACCCATTTTGCTTTCAAAATCTATTTCAGTGTAACACAGATTATTTAAAATTCTGTACAGTAAAACTTCATCTAGCAGGAAATTAGTAGGTGGTAAAAAATCACTTAAAAGACACTTAAAAAAAATCAGAGGTGGATAAACTACATTGTATTATATCATTATCCTTTTATAATTTTGAAGTTAATTTATTAATTACTTTTTACAGCCTTTAATTGTGATTAGATTCTCGCCAGTAGGTGGCAACAAAACTCATTGATTCGTTTAAATGTGAGTCCTCAACCGATTCGTTCGAACACACTGATTCATTGAGGAACGCCATTACTGTGTTGCACGGATGTGTCGTGGTTATATTAATTTAAAACATCGTGCAATATTGTGTATAGATATAAGCTGCTACATATTGTTTACTGAAAAGCTGCATAATATGCAAGTAATATTTTGCATTGACCTGATTATTGGCCTGCCAATCACAGACCGGCGAACATTAACAGCACTCTTATACTGCCAAATTACGAAGACACCCTGTTTTTATTTATAGTAATATTTAAGAATAATCAACAGTAAATCCAATGACGTGTTTTATTAAGTAATAAATAGACCTTTCTAAGCATTTCTTCACTTAACAGTTATGTTGACGTGTTAAGGACTCACCTGGATTCCAGAGCAGCTGTACAGCGATGCTAACCCTCCTCCTCTCTCCACCGGAAACTCCTCTCACATAGTCGTTCCCCACGCGCGTGTGAGCGCACTGCCTCAGGCGCAGCTCCGCGATGACGTCGTCCACCTGTGCAGATCAAACAGACAGGTATTACAGTCATCACCAGTCACGCTCGCATGACCTTTAACTAGTGAACTTATATTATCTGAGTTGCTCACCTGCTGGTCTCTCTGTTTCTGGGTGAAATGCGCAGGCAGCCGCAGTTTGGCCACAAACGCCAGCGTCTCTCGTACTGTGAGATGCGGTAACAGACGGTCATCCTGCCGCACGTGAGCAATGCATTTCTTCACCAGGGAACGTGTGGAAGGTTTCCCGTTGATCAGAATCTCTCCTGAATTCATTTTGCCACCCTCATCCCGACATGTTATGATGTCTAGTAAGGAGGTCTTCCCACAGCCTGGGAACAAACACCTTTCTGTCCTCTTTGATGCTTTTATTCACTTAAAGTGCTTTGTTAAGAACTCGCATATACCCAATGTTTGACATACCTGAGCTACCAATGACAGCAAGCATCTGGCCACTGTGCACACGTAGGTTTAGGTCCTGTATGACCGTTTGCTTGTTGCTGTGCATCTCCCAAGGCATCTTAAACTCTGACAACCTCTCATACCAGGGTATCTGTGCAGCGATGTCCACCTGTGGGTACAAATAAATAGAAATCACATTAACCTCGAAAGGCATCTGAGCACCTTTTTTGAATGCCGTTGCATTATATGTGAGGTCTTCAGAATTTTTCAGACCAAGGATCACTTGACAGGGACACTATGCATAAGTTATTTAAACTGTATTTATTTCATACACATTATGATTCAAATCCATAAACATATTTAGGCTGTTGATTTATCACTTAAGACTTACTGGTATCAAATATAATTGGAGTAGACCTGATTTTATTCTTTGTTTTTGCACAATGCAGATGGTGTACCTGAAGTATACTTGCAATAGTTATATATTAATTAAAATGTATGATATCAGTTTTTAAATGCAAGATGGTGTACCTGAAGTATACTTGCTATAGTTCCACTTTTGCACAGTCAAATATACTTCAGTATATTTTTAGTTAGACTTTAGGACTACTTCGGTATAATTAAAATGTGTAAAGAACAAAATCAGTTTTTCCTTTTTAGCAGATCTTAAGTATACCAGTTTAGGATAATAAAAGTAGAATTGCAGGGTATTCTATGAAGCACGTAAATATTTGTAGTATACTTTGCGTAGAGTAAATGCATTTCATTAGAGTGAGAATGGAAAGTTTTATATAACTTGACGCTTGGTCTATAATCGCTAAGCTCAACATACAGTAATTTGTGAGACAAATTTGGCGGAGCTTCTTTTTGTTAGCTTTGGTTGTAAAATGATTGTATTCAGAAAAAGTAGATTTGTGATTTACTTTTATTTTGTTCATTTCAGTACTAAACGTTAATAGTAGTAATTTAAGTTCATAACTAGAAAATAGCCAAATAATTTGCTCATTTTTAACAGTATGTGTGTATGTATATATATATATAGCCTCGAACAGTGTTTTTTTCTTGTTTAATAAAGGCCACTTAGTTTGGTTTAAATATCATATATATCAATTTTTAGATCTGATGCTTATGCTTTGTCTGCTTTCATCTGCTTTCTAAAAAAAATCTAAATGAATAAAGACATTCTTTCAGTATCTAAATAGTACTTCAGTAGAAGACAAACTGGGAGAAAATTGTATTTTGAAGAGTTTTCAAAATAGAAAGGATACAGACTGAAAAGACTGACCTCATAATTGAGACTGCGGACTTCCACTTCATTGCGACCTCCGCTGTAAGTGAAATACAGGCTGCTGTCCTCCTCTGGAGATGAGAAAAGAATGTCTTGACCCTGTGTCTGTTGAGACATAATAAAGTGCATTTGTTAGTATACACTTTTATAGCCATATGTTTCCCAACACGAATATTTACATGCAAATATGTATACTTAAATACATGAAATGTGTTTTATGCCCATTTTAGTCAATTATTTTAGTTTAATGTTTATCAGGCTTAATTAAGATTATGCTTCTCATAAACTGATTACATTTTATATAACAGATAAGAGAATTGGAGCCTTCTGCGTGGTTCAGGGTCCATTTATGCAACAGAGACTTTTGTACAGCATCACCCCGAATGAACTCGTCGAAAATCAATGGGATATAAATAATCCTATAGTCTTGTTATGCATGTGTAAGCGAAGACAACAGTTGTGAAGTAGAAACTAAATAAACATTGTCTGAATATAGTTTACTTTTTAGTGTTGATTGCTTGTGCCGTTTTAGTTAATGCTGAACTCACCCTGTTCTGTTTGTCATTTGTAGAGATGATGCTTTCTTCTGAATGGAAAGCACTCTGGTCTGACATGGTGGACGTGGTAGAAAGGGGTCTGTACCCCTCTGGTCTGCCGTCCCGCTTAGAGAAGTACCTGCTCCTCTTGTTGTCCTGGGTAAAACTGAGGAGAGGTGGCAGAGAAGCAACTTTATATATCAAGTGGAGCAAAGTTCCACTGATAAGAGTCACCGTTTATGGTTGCAGCCTCATCATTGCAATATGAGCTGGAGCATTTAGACAGCTGAAGACGAGGATCTGTCACATTGAGAGTACTGAAGCTTGTTTGAGAGACAATGAGTCAGTTATATTCACTGCAGGATGTTTTACAGAATAACGGGTTAAATGGATCTTTCAAGGTGGTGTCAGAGACGGAAGCGTCCCAACCAAATCCGGACCACGTCGAATCGTCGTGTAGCCTGAGCGTCAAAAATGTGTCCTATACCGTGAGGTGAGAATACAACATTGACATGACATCAAAGCAGTGAAGTGGCTGATTGCCTGTGAGAGTTATGCAAAATGTAGCGCCTGCTCTTTAAGCACTATTTTATTTTGCAGCACTGTTTGAATTTGTCCAGGAACTTGTTTAGCTGCTAACAGACAACTTGTACCTAATACATCTGCTGTATATGATCAACAGCTGTTGGACTTGACATGATAATCACAAATGTTAGCAGAAGACCTTATTTAAAGTTTCTAGACAATGCAAATTGTTCTGTAGAATAACCTCTTAAAATAATTCAGTAAATCAAAGTTATAATTATAATTTATTAGGTGTGCAATGAACATGAAACGATCAGTGAATAAAGTTGTGTAAATCCCATAAGCAATCCGACATTGAATTAAATCAGACATTAAATTACAATATAAATACTTTTTCTTTGGTAACTACTAATCTTTTATTTCCGTGAAGCGTCATATAATATAGTGACAAACTGAAACTATTTCTTGTGGCCATCACATAAAGATTTTTCGTTTGCTTGTGTGATACAGTGAGCGTGTAGGACCCTGGTGGGACCTATCATCTTTCAGGAAAAAATGGACAAGGCAAATACTCAATCAAGTGTCATTTCATGTGGACAGTGGGCAGATAATGGGAATTCTGGGGAACTCAGGTAAGTGGCTCAAAAGGCAGAGTTTCTAGGATGCTTAAAGATTGAACACATTTAATATCAGAGCTCACAGCATACTGTAGTGATACTATAGTGATTAAGCTACAGTATGAGTTCATTTGTCCATTTCACAGTGATATTGTAAAAGTGAATGGAAAACTTTCTTTGAGAGTTTAAGAGCACGACATTCTAACAAAAGAAGCAGAACAAAATAAAAATGTAATAAATCATATTCTCACAGATACTTGTTCACTGTACATGCGTTATGAAGACACAAATTAATAAACACTAAGCATTAGAATAAACAAGGCAACATACTAAGCAACTTTTATTATGTAATCCTGAAAATACCATTTCTTTTTTAAATGTACTTAATTTCATTATATGAACATTTTGATCGATGAACCATGTTATTATTAATAATTTTAGCCAGCTTTAGTCAGTAAGTGAGCAGACATTTAATATGTATTTATCTGCAAATAAACATTTTATTAAAAGGAACGTTACCTGACATTAGCAATTGAAATATGTAAACATTTAATTTCAGCATCTTCTCTTAACACTTCTTAAAACTTTTCATTTCAATTTAATTAAACTTTGTGTACTTAAATAAATAAAGCTAAAACGGAAATGAAAAACACAAAACTGACGTGCATATAACAAAAACTATAAACAATGAGAATGAACAAAATTATTAAAACAAACTCAAATTAAAATGTAAAAACAAAAACTGATAAAAAGTACTATTAAAAATTACCACAGTGTCACTGGAATATTGTAAATATATATATATTTATATTATGTCATTGTAAAAAGGTGATGTCTCTCAAGATTCAGAAATCATCATTCTTTTTATTATTTTTGAACAAAGTTCACTTCAGCTGATTTGAGCAAAAGTACAAAAGTACTTTATTTTTCATGTACTTGAATCACTTGAATTATTCTAACCAGCACTAGTCAATAAGAAAGATTAGTGCAGACGTTCAATACCAAATTTTTTAATACAACTATTTAAAACATTAAACTTGAATATAGTTAAAATAGTTAGTAGTAATTCAAGTGTGAACAAACATTACATTACGCAAGGCTGAAGATTTCTTTAAATGTCAATGTCATGTGATGATATATCAAAAGGTTACTAAGATTACTGATACAGATAATGGTAATTCTGTCATAGTGACTCAAAAGGCAGAGTAACCATGATGCTCAGAGATTTAACACATTTAATAGCAGAGCCCACAGCATCAATAATTATCAATAATTCTAGCCAGCCCTAGTCAGTAAGTGAGCAGACATTAAACATATTGATCTGCTAATAAACAAACATTTTATTATATTACCAAAACTTCTCATAAAGTACCACTGTTAAAACATTAAACTTCAATATATTGAAATATCAGCCAAAGCTATTAATAATCAAGTGTGCAAACAAGTGAAAAAAGTAAAAGAAAAGAGGATATAAATCGTGTTCTCACAGATCTTTAGACTATTGTTTGCGGTGCATGTATTATAAAAAAAATTAATATAAAACTAATATTACTAAATATAATAAAACTAAAATTAATTAATATTCAGTAGTCATTAGAATGAGCCAGGGTTATTGTGCTTAACTAAAACCATTAAAACATTGTGAAATGAACTGAAATGATAAAAAATGTATAAAATGTGTTATTTCAGCATCAACACTTCTCAAAACATTTCATTTTAATTTAATATAACTTTGTGTACTCAACTAAAACTAAAACAGAATAATAAAAAAAAAACTACACAGACGTACATATAACAAAAACTATAAACCATGACAGAAGCACAAAATCCCAAAATAAAAACTGGAAAAGTATTATTAAAAATTAGAAGCTTCACTGGAATGAGCATAAAAAAAATTGCATTACGTAAGGCTGATAATATCATTTCTTTAAATGTCAGTGTCATATTATATGATGTCATATCAAAAGGTGATGTCTCTCTCAAGATTCAAAAATGACCTATTTTTGTACAAAGTTCACATCAGTTTTAATTGTGCAAAAAAGTACTTGGTTTTTAATGTACTTGAATCACTTAAACCATGTTTATTATTGTTCTAACAAGAACCAGTCAATCAGAAAGATTAGTGCAGGCATTTATTACGAAACGTATTATACTGTACCACTATTTAAATACATTGTGTATAACTTACATTACACAAGACTGAATACTGTATGTCATTTTTTAAATGTTAGTGCCATATAGTGATATATCAAAAGGTTAATAAGATTACTGACTTCAGATAACGGGATTTATGGGGGATTTATGTAAGTGACTCAAAAAGCAGAATAGCTATAATCTTTTTTAAGATTTACGTATTTATATGTATGTATGTATTTATTGTGATAGTAAGTTTAGACTGGAAACAAAGTTGGAGAAAGGGAGGGAGGATATTCGAACATATATTTCCACTACTGATCACTGTATGTGCATTATGAGGCTGAAATGATTAGAAACAATTATGCAAGTTACCTAAGAAATCCAAAATTTATTACAGATGAAACTTAGTGTGTCTATTTTGGGACAAACTAATCTAGTTAAAATGATAATTGTTCCCAAAATTAATTATTTATCATATATGCTCCTCCTCTGAAGAAGTACAATAAGAATGTAGAATCTTTATTTGTCAAGGAAAGAAACCTCTTTTTTAATCGTTCCAAACTGTATTCTGCTAAAAGGTTCGGAGGGCTCCCTCTGCCATTTTATCATCAAAACTTCAAACAAACCCCATGGTTGACACCTAGAGCGTCGATCTGGTGTAATACTAAATTAAAAATAGATACGAATAATTCTTGAATAGTCTATAAGGAGAAAATATGGTTTCAATTAATCATTTAAAACAAAAGTATAACCTGCCGAATAATGACTTTTGGAAATACCTGTATTGTGCGACGATTAAAAATGGCCCTGACCCACTAACGGATATACAGCACATATTTTACTAGTCAACTAGTCATAGAAAAGGAGGTTCTTCAGCTTTAATTAGAGATGCAAATGCACCTAATTTAAATGGACTTAAAATGGCAAGGGAAAGAGATCTTTAGGAAACCATCAAGGATGAAGTCTGGAAGCAGGTGGTATCCAAATGGCGTACTTGTATCCGTGAAACTCAATCTGAACTGATAAACTAAGTGAAATCTTTAACAGGTGTTACTGGACTTCATGCAGGATGACTTTAATTAAGAGATGATGACCGGTGCTGGCGGTGCAATACCGCTATTGGTAGTACTGTATGGTTTGAATGTTGTATAAATGTGAAAGTTAATGAGTTGTGGGAAAAGATTGATTATTTTGTTAATAGCATTTTTAGCCCAACTCTGCATAAGAACCCCGCTCTCTGTACTGTATGTTGGATATATTACCAGAAGATGTGGGCCTTTCCCAGCAACAAAGACAACGGTGCAGTCTAGCTATCGTGCCTGGATGTAGAATCATTCTGAGACACTGGAAATCTGTTACGCCCTCTTCATTTAATCAATGTCTAGAACTCATGTCTAATATTGCTAGCTATGAACATGTGATATTTAGGGTCTCGGGGTGCTTTGATATCAATGAAAATATGGGGTTCCTTTCTTGCACTGATTGAGAAAATAGTATAAAGAAATGAACACCGTGTTAAATATGCTCTGTCTCCTTGAGAATGTATGTAAAGTCTAAGATATCTCAGTGTGAATGATACCCTACATTTATATATTTATATATGTTTAATGTTTTTTATGTATTTATTTGGGGGTGAGGTGTTAACTGTCCTTGTGTCATATCTCTGACTGTGTTTGTTCATTGTTTACGTAAGTCAGATTTGTTTCTGTCAATCGTTTAAATCAAGCTTGGATTCTTGTCTTTTTGTTTTTAAAAAGCAAAATGAAGTAAAAAAAAAAAGACACTGAAATGATTAAGCTGTACTGAATACAGGCAATTTACTATTATTTATACTATAATTTCTTTACATGTCAATGTTATATGATAACTCTCTCTCTGAAGGTTCTGGAAAAACCACTCTGTTAGATGCTATAGCAGGACGAATCGGGAATTCTGGTAAACTTCTTGGAGAGGTTTTTGTGAATGGAAGAAAGCTAAAAGCAGAGCAGTTCCAAGACTGTTTCTCTTATGTGCTCCAGGTTTGTTTGTTTTGATTCTAAAAAACACTGACAACTAAAGATTAGTACAGACTTTTAATTTGTATTGATTTACAAAATAAGCAAACAGTGTATTACCAAAACGTATTCTGCAACCATCAGTACATTACACTTCAATATACTACTGATAATTCAGGTGTTGAAAACAGGTGAAAAACTGAACTATATCGCATTTAAATATAAGAAATAAAATGCAAATTTGAGGTTGCAAATTGTATAAAAATTAAGTGCATTCAAATTTTTTCACCTCTGAAGCAGGTGTTTGTCATCCTGCATTCCCAGCCCAAGAAAGTATCACAGATTACACAGTAATTACACAGTAAAGTGCAGATGTAGAACTGAATACTGTACATCTGCAGCACACTGTGTGCGTGGCAATCTAAATATCACAGGCCACATGTGAACTTTGGTCAACTGCAGAAAGACGAAAAGCATTTGGCTAGGTAACTATAGGTCATGTCTGTCACAACCAAACTTAAACAAACCCAGTCAAGTTTGCAGAAAAGTTCATTTGTAGAGTTAACTCTGAAATTAGCCGTTACACATGAGTTCATTACATTATTCCTCTGAGCTATTCATGTGTATCTTCCAGAAAATTAAATAAGCATGGAGACAGCTATTATTGCAGGTCATTCTACAGATTAAATTTATATGCAAAGAAGCTATAAATCTAATCCAGTAATTAAGTATGTCTCATGAGCTAAAGGTACTGTATGTGAAGTTAGGTTTTTCTTTTTTTTTTACATTTTCTCCTAATAGTAGAAGTTACAGTAACTTAGTTAATTCACTGTACGAAAAGTAGAGATTTATACAGACATGATGCACAAACTCTACAACCTTCTCACATTTGATAAACATAAGACCTAATCTGAAGACACGGATAAGAATTTCAACTTATGGGTCAAAGTTTACAAATTATGAAGTGTTGTAAGTGTCGATAATGTGCACTATAATGCATTAACAGCTAACTAAAGCACAGGTACTCCAATCGCTGGAGCATGCACAGCCATCATTCTTCCAGTGTTTTTTTTAAGCTATATGACTTTCTTTCTGAGGATCATAAATTGAAATGTTTTGCAAAATGAAAGAAAATCACAGATTTAGAACAGCATGAGGGCAGAAAGTTTGAATAGTTTCTTGTTAGTGTGACATGTATATTTTAATAGATCATTATATTGACAATAAGCAAGTTAACATTTAGTGCATTCAACATCATTCTTTCCATTTAATATACGTGCGATTTAATCTATGTATTTGTATTTCATTGTATGCCAACAATCAGCTTCAAGAATCAAACCTCAAATAAAGTGGAATGAAAAGAGCAAAGTAGCCTTCAGATACCATGTTCATTAGCAGCCTCTCTAAAAAATGCTGCGGTCTCGGATATACATTTCATTAGTTTAACTTTTCACACAGTCACTTGTTTCTCCAACAGTGCATTACAGTAGTATTTAAGCAGTGAGTTTACATCATTGTATGGGAAATGCATCTCAGGCTACTTGCATTGTTGTTGATGTAGAAAATAAGTAGAATGCTTATATCATTTTTTCTCTCAGAGTGACAATCTCTTGAGCTATCTGACTGTGGAGGAGACTCTGACATACGTTGCTCATCTTGCTTTGAGAAAACACTCTTCTGAGGCCATACGCAAGAAGGTGAGCTCACTGATATTTTGACAGATATGGTCATCATAGTTGATTAAAATGAATTGCATACAGAAAGCTTAAATAGCTACAGATACTTTCATACAGTTAGCTGATTCCTGATTGATCTGTCATAGGTTACTGCAGTCATGGCTGAGTTGAGTCTGGGACATGTGGCTCACAGTGTGATTGGAGGCCGCGTTTTCCCAGGCATTTCTGCTGGAGAGAGAAGGAGGGTTTCTATTGCCAGCCAGCTGCTTAAGGACCCAAGTGAGCTGCCCTCTGACCTGCCTGAGACATCTTTTTAATAACCCATAATAGCATGATGTTTGTTTATGTATGGAGCACATGTATGGTGTGTTCATTCCTTGCTTACACATTCGAGAGACAAAATGTTATTTAAATGCAGAGCGGCCAGCACAGCGACCCAAAGTCCCTCGAAGGATTATTGAGGAATGGACAAATGAGTGAAAGGAACTGAAGTAGAATATTAAAAGTGACAGATGGGGTTATCACATTTTTAATATTAAGCTGAGGTCTATGAGGGTCCCTTTGGATCCTTTATCTGGGTCTCCTGGGACCGGGGACTGTGGATTAGTCGAGGCCACTCCAAACTGAACACAAACCAGCAATTATAAGTGGCTTTCATCTGCTGCCTTCTCCAATCAAGCAGTAAATGAATTCATCAGCCAATTAATTTGGCTCTAACTTTAGACAAAGGGAAATCTATTAATTGCTTTAATTACTTGAATTAAGAAGACACCCAAAGTTGTCTCTCAAAGGGCAGAAAGTGGACTTTGTAGAAAGTTACTCATTAGTTTTATTTCTGTTCTGTTTTATTTTCTGTTATAATTTCTGTTATGTCACGGCAGAGGTGATTCTCCTGGATGAGCCGACCACAGGACTAGACAGCATGACTGCTAATCAGATCGTGGTGCTGCTGGCTGAACTGGCCAGAAGAGATCGAATTGTCATTGTGACCATCCACCAACCCCGTTCAGAACTTTTCAGGGTGAGTAGATGTACTGGATGCCTCTGGAGCTCGTTCTGTTAAAACACTTAAAAGTTAAAAGATGGCCCTTAGAGTAGCTAATGCTCAGGGCTGGTAACCTGAAGGCCTATTCGGCTAGGATAATGAAGATGCACCTTTGAAATTTTACTTATGCTTTACTAAGTACTAAAAATAATAATTGTTACGTTTTTAAAAACTACTAATAAAAATGAACATAAATAGTAAAATAAGAAAATAAGCAAAAATAACTAAATAAAAGTGAATACAGTCGATAAAAAGTCAAATAAAATAAAGTTTATACATTCATTTGAGAGATTTTACTTAACACAACATAACATGTTTTTTTTTTCAAATATAAATATATTAAGAAAAAAACAATGACATTTTATTTACAAGAATATTTTATTTAAGAGACTTAAATACTCTCAAAATTTTAACACATTTAAGAAATAAATACAACAAGAGAATATAAACGCAGAATAACCAAATGAAAAGCAAAAAAAAAAAAAACTATCACATATAATAATAATAATAATATTATAAAATAATAACAATACTAATAACACTAATGATAAAAGCATCTGGCTTTTGCCTGAATTAAAAATAAATAAATAACACAAGATAAAACAGTAATAAGCAATAAGAACAAAATAATATACAAAAATAAAGCAAATATTTTTACATTTGTTTTAACTACTGTTAACAGATCAATAAATACTGTAACAAGTGTATTGCCCATTGTTAGTGATTGCAATAACTCACATTAAGTAATTAATATTAACATAATAATCTAATACTATTATTTTAGAGACTTTTTTTTACTTAAAATCTGAAGAAAAAGCATCCTGAAACAGTGGTACAACATTTTATATTCAGCGCAGTGAATTATATTAACTTAGCATGAATTATAATAGCCATCATGACACAAAGTTATAAAACTGAAGGATATATATCTACAGATCTTTAACAGAATAGCAATCATGAGCCGAGGAGAACTGGTGTTCTGTGGGAATCCTGAAGAGATGGTGGATTTCTTCAGCAGCTGTGGATATGAGTGTCCTGAGTACTGCAACCCTTTTGATTTGTACGGTATGACTTTTGAAATTGTCTGAACACCTTTTTGTGAAATGTGAACATGAATAAATTAGTTTGTTTTCAGGGTTCCTAAAGTTTAAAACAATTACAGTACTTTTACAGTTTACTGCAAGAATGATATATACAAATATAAATAAGAAGCTGTTTGTTGAGCGATCCTGCTTTTATTCGACAGTTGATCTGACCTCTGTGGACACGCGCTGCAGCGAGAGGGAAGCCGCCACCTACAGCCGCATGCATGACATCACATCAGCCTACCAGAGCTCAGAGATTTGTAAAAGCATGCTGGGAAGGATCGAGCAAAGCTGCCAGAGAGCAAACAAACCCATGATCCCTTTCAAAAGCAAGGAGTCCCCCAACTGCCTGTCCAAACTGAATGTCCTCCTGAGGTAAAACTGCCATCAAAAGGATTATTTCCAGCTGTTTTATTTAAAGGACACTTTAAAGAGAGAGTGATTTCTAGTTGACCTGACTATTAAATCAATGTTACCACTTGAATCACATGGTTTACCTTACGAAACACAATTCATGCGTTTCCTTCTGTCTTCTACACACAGGCGGACCATGCGTAATATGTCTCGTGACAGGATGGGCATTCTCATGCGCCTCTCTCAGAATCTCATCTACGGCCTGTTTATTGCTTTTTTTCTCATGAGGCTGGATAAAGATGTGACAAAAGGTGCTGTGCAGGACCGAATCGGCATAATCTACCAATCCATGGGTGCCTCACCTTATACCGGCATGCTGAATGCTGTAGCTTTATGTGAGTATCTCATTCAGATATGACATAACTCAAAACTCTCTCTAAAATATTATTATAACCAGGTAATTGGTACAGACAAGGGAGAAAAAAGATTTACATTCCATTATTGAGACATTGTTTGAGGTTTAAAAACTGTGAGCAATCACTGGATTTCAACAGTGCAACAAGCGGTGCCGCCATCGTTAACTAAAATTCTTAAAAACATTTGTTAATTAAAAAAAATAATTTATAAACAGACTAGATTAAAAAAAATACTAAAACCTAAACCAACTCCAAAATCCAAAGTACTAGTAAATTCTAGTTTACTATTTTAATGATATTAAAATAACACTAGGTATATCATTGATTAAGTCTTCATTTATATCATCAGTATATCATTTCTTAAGCCTTAGAAAAAAAAATCCTGTGGTTTATATACAGTATCAGTTCCTGGCTGATAAGAGATCACATCTCATGAATTGCTTAAGCATGCCCATAATTAGTGCTTAACCTTGAACTTAGAGCACTTGTGATAGTACGTAAGACATCTCTGCTACTGTATTTTCACTTTTCTGTATTTTAAATAAATAGTACTGTATAACTGTGAAAAGTAGTTATCTGCCCTTTTCTTCCTGATTGAAAACAGTTCCTGCTTTAAGGGCCGTCGCTGATCAGGAGAGTAAAGATGGCTTGTACCAGAAGTGGCAGATGTTTGTGGCTTACATTATCCATATCCTGCCCTTCAGTATTATCAGTGTTTTCATCTTCACCTCCTTCTTGTACTGGTAAGTATGGGTGTGTGTGTGTGTGAACTGCTTGAGTTAATCGGCTCAGGGTAATTGCAGTTCAAATGCGAGGAGAATGTCCTCAGAATCAAATAAAAGTTACTGGTTACTTGACCTCATGCTGTTTCTCTGTGTGTTTTGGTGTTTCAGGACCGTTGGCATGAACCCAGATCCTGTGCGCTTTGTGTGTTTTTCAGCCGTGGTCATGGTTCCTCACATCGTAGGTGAACTTTTAACACTGGTCTTGTTGGGGGTAGTTCAAGACCCCAATATGGTCAACAGCGGGGTCGCTCTACTCAATATAGCTGGAATCATGGTGGGATCTGGATTTCTAAGGTGAAGAAATGACTTTGTTTTATTCAACATTACTATAATGTGTATTGAAGACATTGTCCTGCAGTATATATTGAATAAAAAATATAATACAATGTCTGTTTTATATCAATACACAATGTCAGAATATTAAAATGATAGTCCCCAAAATGAAAAACTGCTAAAAACTGACTCTCAGGCCACCCAAGATGTAGATCAGCTTGTCTTATCATTATTTTGCATTACATGACTTGCTCGCCAAAGAATCCTCTGCAGTAAACGAGTGCCATCAGAATGAGTCCAAACTGATAAAAATCTTCAACTCCGTACATCTGTTAATGTCTTATGAAACAAAAAGCTGTGTTTATAATAAACAAACCTGTCAAGAGGCAAAAACATTTCTCCTGCTGAAGTTGTCTAGTCTGAATCAGGAAGAAGTATGCATATACCTGTATCAAACACTGTTTACAAGCACAGTCTAAACAGTTCTAAACAAATGTGTTGGTGGATTTTGATGTAAGAGGACAACAGGCAATGGATCTTTTCACTGGACTATTACGATATTTTGACCAGAAGTGACAGTTTAAAAGGTAAATCCACCCAAAACTGAAGATGTTAATCACTTACCCCCATGTTTTTCAAAACCACTGTATTTTAGTCACAATGACTGCCAAGTAATGAACACTGTCAAGGCTCAGAAAAGTATGAAACATCATCAAAAACAGTCCATCTGCCATCAGTGGTTCAATCAGAATTTTATGAAGTGACGAGAATACTTTTTTGTACGCAAAGAAAAAACAAACTCTCTGTGTCTCTCTGCATGACCATATTTTGGACTATGTTCATTACTTGGCAGTCAATGGGACATTCACAAGCCTCCTGGTAGACCTCTGTATAATAAGTGATTAATGATTTGGGTGGAATAACTGAAAAGTTATAAATGTCTTTATAGATTTGTTTATTGCTAACATTGAGCTTTTTGCTTCACAAGACAGTAGAAGTCGTGTGGTTTATTGTGACATATTTAAGCAGCAGTTTGGGCTACCATTATGATGGCACCCATTCAATATACAGAGGATCCATTGTTTAGCAACTGATGCAATGCTAAAATGTAATCAAATTTAGGACTGTACCTTTAAGTATAAAGTTTCTTGGAAATGTTTTATTATCCTTTCAGGAGTTTTAAACAAATGCCTGTGGTGTTCCAATGGCTGAGTTATCTGACCTTTCAGAAGTACGGCTGTGAGCTCCTGATCGTCACTGAGTTCTACGGCCTGAACTTCACCTGCAGTAAGAAAAGTCATCTTCTTCTTCTATTATTGCATACAAATGAACCCAAATAATAGCTTAAGGAGCTAATATATTTTTTATGTAAAAGAATTTGAAGCAAGAAGCCAGTAGCTTTTAGTCAAATATGATCTAATATCTAATCAGTCCTTAACAAATAATGTACTGTATAAGTTGTCCACACAAATGTCCTCTAACTAGCTGTTCCTCTCACTCAGCGCCTATAGCTGGTTTGCCAGGATCATGTCTGGTGGACAGTGGGAATATGATCATAGATCAGGGTTATCCTGGAGCTCTTTCCCGTTATACACAAGACTTCCTCCTGCTCTATGCCTTCCTCCCTGCGCTCGTGATACTGGGCATCATCAGCTTTAAGATCCGTGATTACCTTGTCCGTCGCTAAGGTCCTGAGTGTGTGTCGACGTGAATGTTATTTCATGTTCTTTATTTTGTACATGGAATATTTCTGAATCATATATAGGGTAGTGGCATACAGTATATGCCTCAAAATGAAAACTAAAATCCATCAACCTTTTCCACAGTGTGATGTATGATTACTGTTTGTGGTATATATAATAATCTCTAATATGACTGTAAATAATCTGTTATACACAATGAATGTTTAATAAAATGTGTACATGATGTTTTTTAATATTATTTAGAATGAAATGGCCAGTGTTGGAGGTGACGCATTACAAGTAACGCAATTTACATAATAATGTAACTTTTTCCAAGTTACTAGTAAAGTAAGGCATTACTTTTTAATTTTAGAGTAATATAACTGAGTTACTTTTTCAAAAAAAGTAACGCCAGTTACTTTGTTTTCTTATTTATTGACTGACAAGTCTCCTGACCCCCGTGTTGGGAGAAATCAGAAAAACAGAGGCATTGTGTGCGGTGTGTGAATACAGTGCAGTTCTAGACTAAATGTGAATGTGCATTAATTCATCTCGCCTTCAAAAAACTGATTTAGTATTCATCAAAATGAATTAAAATAAACTCAGAATATGATGCAAACATGCTATAAATTAAATTACTATTTGTAACTAATCTCATTTTATTAATCAACGTCTTTGCTGCTGACCTTTGATGATCCTGTTCAACCATACTTGCAAGCAAAAATGACTTCAAAAACTAACTACTGTTCTTCATTGTTGTTTTTTCTTATTGCTGAAGAGTATTGAACTTTCTCCCTTATTCTACTTTACAGATGTGAATTTATAATTTTTTTCAGCCTGAGGTTTATTCGTGACACTTTTTTGGTTGTTTTTTCATTTGCTATAAATATAACTTCTTGTATTAAAAACAAACTCTCAAGCTCTGCCCATATTTAAATAGAAATGTAACGCATTACTTTCCATAAAAATTAACTAAGTAACTGTTTTGCTTATTTTCATAGACTTGTGAATTTGTCATACATTAATTCAACAAATGCTCATGTTCTATCCCTGTCTGTTCTGACTTTTATTGTTTTAATTCGGGGAAAGATAGTTATTTGCTTCTTAGAATTGTCCCTTACGAAAATGTACCTTGGTTTTACTACAAGTAAAACCAAAAACATAAACCTAGTCTAACTATGGTATTTGTAACAAGACTAACGGTGCAGACGGTAATCGATGTCTAAAGAACTTGGTTACTACACTATTACAAAAAGAGCAAAATATCTTTGCTATTAAACCATTTTAAGTTTTCAAATTTACGTAGTTCAAAACAAATACTGTTTTAAAGTATGTAAATTTGTCAATATAAACTGGAACACTTCATTTCCCATAGTACACCAGGTGCCATACGTCATCAAACTGCGACGTTACCCCTCGCAACGGCAATTAAGCGTCAGTCGACAAGCATCGGCGCAGGACTAAACTGAATCAAAACTCCCTTTGATGTCTTCAGCCGTGAATTATTAGGGTTTTTTTTGTTTGTTTTAAACCAATAGCGATAATGCCAAAAGTCAGGTAAGCTACTGGTTAATTTATTGTACACGTTATTGTTTTACTCATATTTCAATGTTAGTTAGCTTACAAGCTCAGAGAAAGACAGAGTCCAGTTATTGTATTACTAAGCATGCGGATGCTGCTATTCAGATTATGTTGTCTCGTAGCTCGGACACTTTGTGGGATATTGCTGCAGCGGAAGTGCGCAGCAGAGAAAGCAGGACTGATGAAGAGGATGCTGAAGAGGACGCACACTTTCCCACACAGAGAACAGTCCTCTTCATGGGCAGTAAGGCAGGGGTACGCGCACGGCTGGAGCATATCACTCTAAACACTTAAAGCTGATGATGTTTGACAGTGTGCTAGTAACAAAACAATTAAACTTTTTAAGTATTTGAGCCCGCGCAAAAACATTTTACATTGCATCTCTATTTTAGGGTAAGACAACAATATTACTGCGGTTTCTTGATAGGTAAGTTTATGTTGTTATACTGTACGCTTGAAGAGTTTTCCTATCACCTCACGTTTCTGTTTTACCCTGAAACCAGAGATGAGGCAGCTAAACCTACTCTTGCACTGGAGTACACTTTTGGTAGACGTGCAAGAGGGCATAATACGGTATAGTCCTCTGTTTCTCACAAAAATCATTATTTATTTTTAATTTAACTGATATATAAAAGTATATTGTTCTCTTCTTTGCAGCCTAAAGACATTGCGCACCTGTGGGAACTCGGAGGAGGAACTTCCTTATCAGACCTGGTGCAGATTCCCATCACTCCTGACAATGTCAGGTTAGACTCGTAAACACTGTACACTCATTCAGGCTGGATTTACATACAACTCAAACTAGAAAGTGTGACTTTTTTAAATCTCACAATTAAGGTTTATTTCAGAAATATCAGAATTTTTATTCTGTGGTGGAAATATTTGTCCATACATGTTCCAAAGCCATACGTTCAAATCAGTTGAGCGTTGTGTTTTCACAGTTCTTTGTCTGTGGTGCTTGTTCTGGATCTGTCTAAACCCAATGCTCTGTGGGAGACTATGGAGAGTATGCTGGATTCAGCTCGAAGCCAGGTGGAAAAAGTGTGTGCCTTACTCCACAAGACAGGAGAATCCAGATCCGGTAAACAACGAGTACCACGAGTCCTCCACAAAGACTATCCGGTGCGAGAGGGTGACCTATTTGCCCCAAATGAAGCCTGATATTCAATGTTTCAGTCTATTACATGAAACAATCTCCTTTCAACAGGACAGAGAGCTCATCAGCCCTTTCCCTGTTCCCCTTCTCATAGTTGGAAGCAAGTTTGACATCTTTCAGGTAAGATCCACCGCATATACACGGAATATTGTTTTCTGTTTTTAAATATAATGCAAAACGCAATATACAACAATTACCTTTTTAAATGACATCTTAACCATAAACACTTAGCTCCCTCCAATCAAACATTAAATAAAAATAATCCAAATGTACCTAATATTATATGAACCAACAAAATTTCTTTCTATCATCTCCTGCTAGGACTTTGATTCAGAGAAGAGAAAGGTGATTTGTAAGACTCTGCGCTTTATAGCCCACTTCTACGGAGCATCTTTAATCGTAAGACTGATGTCGTAATAAAGAATTTCAGGATGTGGTTTAAAAATGTTCATTGATCATAATCAGAAAGTCAATAACCGAGGAACTCTAAACTGACATCACCCTTCTATGGCATAACTAAGCTTTACTAAATCACCCATTTAGCATTTCTGTTTCTCCGGTCAGTGTTCTGTTTATATGTTTCTGACTGTCCACAGTTCACCAGCAGCAAGTCAGAAGCCACAATGTCTAAAAGCAGGAGTTTTGTTAATCAGCTGGCGTTCGGGACTGAAAGACCGTAAGAGCCTTTCATTGTACTTAAAGGAGTAGTTCACCCAAAAATGTCATTTCTGTCATCATGTTCTTACTCTCGAGTAGTTCCAAATCTGTACGAATTTCATTGTTCTGCTGAACACAAAGGAAGATATTTGGAAGAAAATCTGTTTTGGGTCACTGACCTTCATTCATTTTTTTTTCCCATCAGTGGTGACCCAAAACAGCCTGGTTACAGGCCTTCCTAAAAATATATCCCTTTGTGTTCGGCAGAACAAAGAAATTCATACAGATTTGGAACTACTCGAGGGTAAGTAAAAGATGACAGAATTTTCTTTGTGGCGTGAATTATTCCTTTACGATGCAGGATATTCATCATAACTGAACTTAATTAGTCACATTAATAAAAACAGTTTTTTCCCCCATTCTGTTAGAAAGTCAGTCTCTACTGACTCCAGCAAACCTCTTGCTATTCCAGCAGGCTTTGACTCCCTCAATCAGATCGGTAAAATATGTATTGCTATATTGTTTACATTCCATTTTACCTCAATATTAAACATAGTTAATGACATTTAGCACCTAAAATGCACAATTATAAACACAGATATAAGCCCAATGACAATGCTCTATATATTTATTCATCTTCTAGGGCCACCTGTAACCTCTGATGTTAATATCGGGACTCTTCATGCCAAAAACCCCTTAGATCTTTGGAAAAAGGTTTTTGAAAGGGTTTTCCCACCTGAGGTATGGCTTCCTCTGTTAACATTAATAATGGTTTAATAATGCCTGTGTGACCCCTGACCTTTTTGTCCTCAGAACACAAAGGAACGCAGGGAGCTGAAAGATCCTGCCAAAGACCCTCAGTACAGCGAGCCCCTTATAGACTCTATCAGAGCCCAGAAAGACCAGGTACCAGAAGCATGTTTATTGTCACTGTTAAATCACCTTTCAGTAAATGTTTGTCTTCTAGTAACCTCTAGTCGTGTGTGTGTGTGTGTGGGGATATAACCCTGCAGTAAAACTGACTCAGGGTTATTACTGTACTGTAGCCATGAACTGATCCAGACTGCTTTACTTTAGAGTACAGTATGTGACTGAGAGTTACCCTGCACCTCACACTCACTGCCCTTCAGTAGCTCCTCACCTACTTTCATTCCTGAGTACTTAGTGACTGCAATAATCAGCCAATATGAGTCAGAGGGTTATTACTGCAGTTTTTGCACATTAAAATTAGAAGCATGTTTTTAGTAAGTAAACCAAATATAACGAACTACATGATCCAGATTAGATTGAATGCAGTTGGGTTAGAATATTAACCACACATATGCATTTAATGTATTAAATAACAACATTTCTCCATGTTTTTTTTCCCCTCAGGAGCTGGAGCAGTATAAGAGAGAGCAAGCAAAGTCATGGAAGAGTTTGGCTCTGGATCCATAGATTTTACTCAAAACCCTTTAAAATATTCCATCTGTATTCATGGATTGCACGTATAAATATTACTATATTATGTGTAACGGTAGCATGGCTGCCTGTGTTGAACCTTTTTAGCTTATATAGCTTCTGTGTAGGTACATACAATTTGTATTTTTGTAAATAAATTATTTAATACGCTATTTTGTATGTTTTTATATCAACGCATCCCTTGATAAATATCTAATTCTTTCAGCTGGATATAACACACAACTCCACTTCGAAATTAACCAAAAACATGTTTTAATATGCTGTTCCCCCCTTTATTGAGAATATGCAAAATTACGTAAAAAAAGAAAAAAGTGCCATAATTAAATGAATTGAAACAAAAATAAATAAACATACATTAAACAATAAAGGAAAAAAAAAAAACACTGATATGATACACAATGTGTAAACCACACAGGGAAAAGTCAATGTACCGAGCACCGTTTCTGACAGACTGTCACACAGGTTTGTTTGTCAGAGGGGCGTCCCACTGGAAAGACATCTTGTAGTGAGTACAGTGGGATTTAGTGGTGACCTAATCGTTTTAGTGCCCTGAATTGACTACTGTCCCGTCATCCTCAAAGACCGAAAGACTATGCTGAAAATACTGGGCACTTAGTGACATCATACATGTAGAAAACACAAAAAAGCCCACTGTATGTATTCTGTCAGGTACCGGTCTGCACTATCGTCTAAGTCTACAGTTGCACTAAATGCCAGAAATACTCTTCCTACTGGGCTCATTAAGAAAGGCCTAGTAAAGTGGTTCAGGTTTGCGCCAACATCCTTCTAAAACACAGACAAGCAGCCGAAAGAAAGAAACAGGTTACAGCAAACGCACAAACAGAGAGGTGGAACATTTTCATGAGAGGAAGGCTAGTGAGTATCAGAGCGTCATAAAGACAAAGATGCCCGTCTATGCAGAATGTTAGTACACACACTTATAAGGCTGATTCAGCAGTGCTGATCGAGAGAGCAAAAAGTCCATTTACCCAGGGTGCAGTTTACCAGTCCATTAATGCATGCCATGCATTTGTCCGCAAGTTCCCTCACTTTAAGGTTTTGTAATTGAAAGCTACAAAATTTAGCAAAGACTTGCAATGGATATTTCAATTTTCAATGATACAAATTCTTCGTTACATTCCAAAAAAACACCTAAAAACGTAAAAATAAATCAAGACCCTTATTAAGCTAATTTAGGATAGCTTGAATGCACTAAAATCAAAGACATTTTCCAAAAATGACAGTTATCTAAATAGACAAATTTCAAAATACAGTTACTGAGTTTGCGCATAGTCTGCTGCGCTCAGTTTGGCAAGCTGTGCAGAACGTGTTATCAAAGAAAGGTAAGCTCAGAGGAGAGCAGACAGGCACTGGAGTTGTTTTTGTCCGTTCACGAGGGTTCCGTCCGGCAGTTCGTTGGGCTTGCTTCCTGTCACATGCAGCTGTGTGTGTTTTGGTGCTGAGCTAAGCGGTCAGTCCAGATACATGTGTGTGATCCTAAAGGTTACACTACAGGGTAAAACAACAAACAGACCTCATACAGGATCCTGTATGAGGGCACATAGTACATTATACATACACATAGAAGATCCATTCAGGAACAGGTTACAGTATGTAGTTTAATTAGTCCAGTTTACTAAAAGAAAGTCTTTTATTTGCTAGCAATGGCACTCTCCTCTCCGGTGGGGTGTGTGCGGGTAAACTTGAGTCCTACACTGGGTTTCTCTGGGCCTGGGTTGATCGTTGTCGTTGTTGGCGGTGGCTGAGGGGCTCCGTTACTGGGCAGGGGCCCCCATAGGCTCTGAGAGCCAGGACTGCTTTTGGGTTTGGGGGTGGTTGGGCTGGTCAGGCCGAGGCTGGTCAAAGCATCAAGGGTCCCATCAGGATCCACCATTACATTTATAACTGCAGAGATCAGAAAGTGTGAATGTGTATATTTTGTTTTGCAACAAAAAATGCACGTGTTGTCTAATGAAACAGTCAGAAGTTATCTAAATATGTGTGAAATAATCAAATGAAAAGCTGTAGAGCATATCAAAAGTAGATTATTAAGGTGAGCTAAATTTAAGTCTAAGTCTTACCTTGAAGCTGTTTTTCTACCCTCTTCAGCTCTGTTAATATAGAGGAAATTTCCTAGATGGTAGAAAGAATAATTAGCAGAAGTACAGATCAGTGTATATACTGTAAGACATACTGTAAGGAACGTACCTTGTTTGTAGTTTTGGGAAGCGGCACTTCATTGTCCAAAGAGAGTTTACTCTCAAGATCATCCCAGTTCCTGTCTTTGTCCTTGAACAATATCCTTTAAAAATATGAACAAGCAACTATATTACTAAACTGTGTTTGAAATGTTTTAAATATTTAAAAAACACGAGATAATTAATATCCATGGTATTAACTTTTTAGCAGTTAATTTACAAAATGTAAAACTGTAATATAGGCCATGAATAGAAAACCATGTAATATTTAAAAAAAAATTGTTCTCAAACTTGACTCAAAATTCATGACTTTCAAGATCTGCTTGTTCTTGCAATTAGGGTCATTAATAATTAATAATACAAATAATATATATATTTTAAAAAGATTCCAATCTTCATACTTATTTTTAATCTTTTAAGTATTATATCATATATAAAAGAAATAACCTCTATGACTAAAGATAAACCT
>JAUMHP010000015.1:1211809-1234887 GCA_032361065.1 Enteromius trimaculatus | reverse complement strand
CCAGGACTAGGCATTAGTTAAATTAAGATATTTAAGCAACTTTTACAAAAATGGCTTATAAGAAAATATTACAGGTGAGCATCTTAACTCAGAACAATGAGACTGACATGTTTTAAGATATGTCAGAGCTCGATATTTTCATCTGAGACAGCTCAAACATGTAATTTAGTCTGGGACTAGCTTAAACCTTGTCTGTGAAACTGGGGGAATATAACATATTTAATCCATGCACTACAGTTAAAATATTGGGGTCAATAAGGTAATAAAAATTATTATTTTTATTCGGTGACACCAGAGATATTTACAGTACAACTATGCATCATCAAAGAATCGTACAAAATCTACAAATATAAAATATTAAGTAGCACAACTGTTGTCAAATTTATATAACAACAAGAAATCTTGAGCACCAAATCAGAATACTACAACAGTATCATGTGACACTAAAGACTAACCTTAGTCCATCAAAGGCAATGAATTTAATGTTAACATAGAAAGCATTTTATCATTTTAAAATCATAAATATATCAATAGAGAAAAATGAAATAGAAAATCTTACTGACCCCAAGTACTGTATATTAATATTTACATGTATGTAGTTTAAATATTTAAATACATTTCTTTCTTTTCCTAAAAAATGTTGTCAACTTCAGATGGAATCCAATCCTGTACCTTCATTTTTAAAAAATATGGATAGTCTCCACTTTTAACCTTTTATTTTTAATTTACTTTCACTGTAGCCACATCAAAAGGTTTGTAAAGAAATGAAGGTGAGACATTTTTTTTTTTTTATTTTGGGTGAACCATCTCTTTAAACCTCTGTCTAACTTTAAGTACTTAGAGCCTGAACCACTTCATCATTTTCTTTGTTTTTGTTCTCGATCTGCCTTTCCTTACCTCAAGGTCTCGTTCTTTCTCTCTGGGCTGAGTCTCTGCACGATTCAAAAAGATGACTAACTCTGCAGTCAGTCAGTCAGTTGGAGGCACGCAGTGAGTCAGCCAGTGACCCCCAGCCTGCTGCTACAACACCGCCTGACCCCCAGAGCCATCATCCCCTCTCTAAACACGTCATTCTGTCCTTGTTCTCAAACACACACACACTTATACAATAACCAGAAAAACAACCATACACAAAAGCCACTGAGTCGTGACTGAGGGGGCCGCAGTATTTTCTTCATACGTTCTGACGCTAGTCTGAAAGGCACACTGGCAGGAGAGTGGGAAAGGCAGCCGTTAGCATGTGAGACTGTGCAGGTGTGCCTCCTTTAAAGGAGATGCCAGATCTGTTTGGGTATGTGGAGGCTTTTCCCCTCACTGCTGAAAGGGAAGTGGGAGGACTTAAGACGGATGACTGTGAAAAGCTGATGTGAAATTAAAAGCATCGGGGTACAGGAGCGGCTTGTGATCCTCCACAGCTCTCAGACTCTATTTGGCACTCGTTTGAATACAAAGCTTGAAGCAAGGCACATTTCATCAAAATTACCCTCAACTCTGCTACTAAACTGTAAAACAAGTAAATAGCCAGTTTCAAGCTGAATTATTTACAGAGTAAATCACATTTACCAACATTTTCTTATAAAGGCAAAATATCCGTCATTTAATCTTTGTTGGAGGTCGTTTGGAATATTGTACAGTAATTGAATAGTTTTTTCTGTTTCTCTTCTTGGATCCAACATCACTAATTCCCTGTTCCCTGTTCTGATCCATAATTGGCTGGATCCTGATTGGTAGTTGGACACGTTATCTTATCTACTTTTCTTCGCTGAATATTATGATTGTTTATTATTATAGTTACTCTTTAACTTGTTCTTTCTTAAAGTCTGGATGAAATGGAAATTATGACCTTTCGTTCAAATGGTATAAGAGTTGCATTTTTAATTCCTCGAGCAACAAATTGAAAAATGCAAGCAAGGATTTGATTTAGTTAACTAGGAATTGACTAGAAAGTAGGAATCACCAACTGAATTGATCGTTTTCATCTAGTCATTGGACAACTATTGCCTAGCAAGATATGTTGTAATGAGGAGGAAGGGATGTTAATATTTTTTATTAAAGATAAAGGTTTTTTTAATAATGATGTGCCAGGATAAATCATTTCTAACACTGCAACATTCCACAAAAAAAAGAATAACTAGAAAATTTGATTTCATGGCGACTAGAAAAATGTTTTTCAATTAAATCCACCCTAATTCAAGCTATTCTGAATTTACCTTCAGAACTGTTAGTTCAGGCATTTTTCTTACTGATGAAGTTGCAAGAAACTAAAACATTTTTCCCTGTAGTCCAGCTACAACATTTGTCATGTCAAAACAGTCATAATATACAGTAGTTTTACGTTGCCATTTTCCAAACTATTTCTGACCCTGTGAATAGAACAGGATGTTCCTGCTACTGTACTGTACCTACTAAACCTACGATATGTAAAATTACCTGTCTCATAATTAGCGAATCTCTACAAACCAGCATAGATCATGCCGTCATTCAACAGGGAATTATATTACTTTAAAAAATAGGCTGATCAAATAATGTTCATAGCTGAAAGTTTAATTGTCATGTATTATAAGATGGGTTTTTATTCATTTATTTATTTATTTTTTTTTTCTATATCCTGGAAGATGTTTTAATTGTATATCATTATACCCATATAGCGACCTGAAAGTCTTACTTGGGGATAAGTTAAATTCTGAAATACGTCGGAGAATCGATTTAAAAACTCTTAATCTAGAAAACCTGGGTGATCATACTGTACGTTAATGGTTGTGGCCTCAGCCACATGATTGCAGCTTACATCATGTCCAATCCAGAAACACATGGTCTGTCCGTGCTAAAAAGTGAAAATGCTGTTTAATGAAACAAAATTACATCCAGAATATATTTAATGTTTAATATAGGCTTACAACAAGAAGGATATTCCAAGACTCCAAGATTGTGGGCAGGGTTATCAAAGTAATGTCAACTCAAACGAAAATCAAAATGTCCTGGCACTGGTCAGGGTCACAGGCTAACAGCACACAGCTTTCATAATTGGTCTGACTGGACTGAGATATATCTACATTAACCAACCGCAAATACATCCCACAAGCAGCAGAAAGAGTCTCTATTTGTTTGTGTTGACCTGCATGAGGATGCTCCTGCATCTGTACTTCCACTGCAGTCCGAGCTGATTTGGTGTGCACTTAGATGCACTTTACATACTGGGAAGAGAGAGAGACAGAGGGGGGACAGGAAGGAGATAATAAGGAGATGGCCGCAGTGGTCATCTGAGAGCAGGAGATTGCTGGGTACGAGAAAAGGGACAGGAAGTGAAGGATAAAACAGTCAGCAAGGTCAGAGTGTGTGTGTAATCCATATGCTAGTTCTGTATGAGCAAATGAATGAACGAGCGCATTGCTGGTCATGTGACAGAGCGAGCGAGCTTCATTCATGCGCCTGTATCCTCTCCTCAGAACAGAGTGTTCCAGCGGTCCTGCGGGAGAGAGCAGTGTACCATGTGACTCCTCTGCGCTGCTCTTCGGCTATGGAGCCTGACAGCTAACCTCCACACACACACACACACACAGTGCAGACATCAAAAGCATTTTCATCAACAGGTCTGCTTGCAATCAGTGCTAATTTACCGCGGACCAGCGATCTGGAAAACAAAACTGCATCAAATTAAAGATTCGAAAATAAAACTTCATGCTATTTAGTTCCATGACATTCCAGTAGGTTGCGTTTTGCATGACTTTGCAGACGGTATTTCACTGAACAATCAAACTTTGGCTGATGCTTTAAACAGGCTGTGCTTTCGACAATGAGATCTGAGAGGGAGTCAGAAAACAGGGGGTTTAGCTGGCCCTTTTCTTTGTGATCCATTCATTAGTGGAGTAAACAGGAAATGATGTCACCCTTTTGGTTATCCTCTCCTCACACACAGTTATTTTTCCCTAAAAAGTCACAGCTCAAAAGACGAGGAAGGGGGGGGGGGTAAAACTTGTACTGCGACACAGGTGCTCTGGAGGGAGGGAGAGAGATAGATGATGAGACAGAGAGAGACAGCAGCAAAATGGAAAAGTTAAAGTACAACAGGACACAGCCAGGGAGAGAGAGACAGTAAAAGCTATAATGGAAAGTGGCGGAGACAAAGTGGAAAACGGAGAGGAAAAGAAGAGGGTGATTGGGGTCGTCCTGGTCGGCAGCCAAGGCAAACAGAATGAAGCCAGTTTCCCAGCCCAGGGCTACACCAAACTCTCCCACTATACACACACACACACACACAATCCCAAACACTAACCTTTCCATCCTCAAGCCCAGCCCAGACTGCACACACTGGAGGGAATTTCAAATCTGATTCAACGTGGTTCTCAAGCACAACACTCACCGTCACTTAAAGGAGTCATACAAAGCCAATTTTCCACAAGCTAATATGATTCTTTAGGGTCTTAATGGAAAGTTATAGTTAATATGATAGTTAACTGTAATATAGTTTGTTTTGGAATTTCTCAAAGATAGTGTAAAAAAACGCTCATTTTACCCTTCTTTAGAAATCAGTCTGTTCTGTGTACTTCCCCTTTAAATCTTCACAAGCTCCACTGACTCCGCCCCTCTTTTCCAAGGCACTCTCAGAGGATCTTTTTTTAGCCGTATTCATAGTGAAACTTGCTAATTAGCACATTATTAGGAAATGAGATTTGTAAAGATTCATCAAAAGACATTATACTCACTGGCTGGATCATGAATGATTCGTGCGAACATAAATAACCTTTTAATTTGTTCATGTTTGCTGACAGATGGGCAAAAATAAATTTATATTTTATAATTAAATTTTAAAATAAAATAAAATTTATAAATAAATTTATAATTTAATGCAAGACAAAAAACTTTTGAATTACTGAGTACTGTTACTGTTAACTACATCTAAAACTAATAATAATTTGTTAATTTGTTTTTACTTATTCTCCACAACTAGCAGAGGTTGAAATGCTAAAATTACTCAAACTAAAAATAATTACTAAGTAAAAAAATGTAAATGTCAAAGGGCCAAAACTAAATTTAAACAGGTTTTTTTTGTAGAGTGGCATTTCTTTTGTGTGACACTGTATTCACACAGAGACCCAAGTCATATTAGCCAGAGCAACAGCTTTAACTTACAAATGTCTACAATAAGACCCTAAACAAAAAGATCTGTGTTATATGACATTGGTTAGGGGCAACTTTAACTCTATAATGCAGGATTTTAGAGCAAAACTAAACTTTATTTTATTCACTACAGATGCTACAGAAGACTTTTCTTTTGAAGGTGTTTTATGACTGCGAGTCTTTAATTAAACAAGTGAATTGATTTAAAAACAAAACAGACACCTAAATACAAGCTCATGCATGTCAGACCAACGGCTGCTCAACTAATCGGAGGGCAAATGTAACACAAACATTCAGAGTTAAGGCCATGCAAACTGAACTAGCCCTTCGAATCGAAAAGTTTAATGCTGTCAAATCTTTAAGCACAAGTAATTGCAGCACTATTAAAGTACATCAATGATGGACAAAAACAGGCTCCAACTGCATTATCTGGAAGTCCGACTTCAGGCATGGTGAACTCCAGTCAGATTAAAACATTTAAATCACATTGTAAGGTAATACAATTTTGCTTCAGCCTGACTAAAATGTAATTTTTTTTAAATACATAGGCCTCTAAGAAACTACTGTCTGTCTTTGCATTGCTAGTCACAACAAAATGTTGCTGCTCGTTTGCATAAAGTCAAACTTTACTGAACAATCGTATAGCTTGTATTGCTAAATCACAAACTTTCATTAAAAAAGTGACTTTTCTGCCAGTATGGATACCTGTGGATACACATATTGGGAATCTACTCATATGTCCTTACAAGCAACAACAAGACATAAAGGAAAAGTGAAACTGAAAGAAAGCAGGACAACCTGGTTGAAGTATCCCATAAGAACACCTATAGCAGGTTCTCACATGGATGTCACGTTAACTTTAACTCGAGTTGAGTGAGTGTGTTTACTTGCACACAGCAGCCCTTGCGGTCCGCAAAAGGGCTAAAACACAACACGCTTTCTGAACGTACTGATCAAATAAATAAAACATCCCCATAATCCATTCGAACCGAGCATTATGCATCAGGACGAGTGCAAGCATGTGCAGAAAGCCATCAAACGTAGCAATCCGGCACGTCAGAGCAGTGCGGTGACAAATGACGGATACCAATCTGAATGCAGCTGCTTCTCCAGCAGACGCACGCAAACACACACGACTCATGAACACGCGTGAAGAGGCACACCCACATGCCGGCTTCCACAGACACAGACTGAAGCCACGCCGTGGCCCGCCCACAACGGAGAGAGCCATCTCTGGAGACACACGACACGCAGGCAGAGACAAGCTACTCACCTCTCTTCTGGACCCAGCCTTCCTTAACGATGGTGACATCGCTCATGTTGCCTCAGTCACACTGTACTCGCCGCTCCTACACACCAGCTCCTGAAGGAGTGAGGAGGGGGGGGGGGAGGAGAGGAGAGGAGAGGGGAGGGGAGGGGGGTCAGCTCTCCCAGCCTCAGCGTCTCTCTCCCTCCCTCACTGCTGCGCTCTGTCTCTCTCTTTCCGTCGTTCTCGCTGGCTGCCTCTCTCTCTCTCGCTTCTCTCTCAAAGGCGTTGTGTAGCGGTTTTCCCCTCCTTCCGTTGCTTTTCTCTCGCGCGCGCTCTCCGTGATGCTGTCTCCCTCTCTCTCTAGATCTTCCCACTCCTCGACAGTGACTCAGCCTGAAAGAAAGGGAAAAAAAAAAGGAGCGTGTGGATTTTTCACTCTTCCTCTTTACTCCCCCCTTCATTCTTACACAATCTGACAGACAGTCATTGTAAAAGCAGACGTACAAGCCCCCTGTCGCCTCTCTGATTTCCCTGTCTGTCAGTTTTTCTCTCTCATTCTCACTCTCAACATGCACAACTGTTTAACACTTACCAGCAACACAGACACTCGCAACAAAGTCTGATGAGGACGACTGTGAGAATAAATAAGCCAACGTGAAGTCCCATGGTAAATGCAATGGTGTCTGAAGAAGAGCATTAGGCACTTTGAAAATGCATGGTTTCGTTCATTAAATCAGAAAGCTCATCAAAATATATCAGGTATGTGCTTTCCACTAGTGCTTTCAGTTAAATTATATTTAATCATAATTCATCTATTTCCTTTTATTTAAAACAGTTAAAGAGAACTATGCGTAATTACAGTGTTATTATTCTGTGTACTGGGTTATTTATGTGCATATTCATATTACAATGTGTGTGTGTGTGTGTATATATATGTATATAGGAACTTGAGCCTTTGGCAAAAGTCAAAAGATACATATTTAATGGTAACATAAATTACAAAATAATTTTTCATATTGAATTGCATGAGTAGCGTTAGATTATACAGTTGAGACTGGCAAGATTATGAGTAAATAATGGTTTCAATTCTGGTGTTCACGGTTACAAATTTGGTTCCTCACACAAAACAATTCTGCCTTAAAGTGATATAATATTGTAAAATATTATTACAATATAAGCACTTTCTATTTAACTACTTTCTATTGCTTATTGCCATTTTTAGAGCTTCACATATTAAAAGCACCTTTCAAAGAATCATTTTTAAAAAAAATCAATACAAGGATAGAACAACATGGAATGAGCAAACGATGACAAATCTTTCATTCTTGAGAGGACTTTCATTTTAAGAAGCTGTTAATGAGTAATAACTGGCATCTTAAGATATCAGATTGAAAGAAAAAAACTGTGAAAGCTGAACCACTTTTAGAATGAGGAAAAGGACTTCAAATTACAAAACTGATAAATGTGGCAGAATGCCAACACTTACTATCATCCAAGAGAAAGAGTAAGAAATGGAATAAATAACTACAATTAGCATGTGTGCTACAAACGAGTCCTAAAAATTCTTAAAGCAGTCTCAAAAATGGTAGATAGCACAGCAAGTGCGTAAATCTGAAGCACTACATCAAAGCAGTTTCATCTACGCTGCACAATGACAGATTTAGAAAAACACAAGGCAAAATATGTCCCTCAGACAGAGACGTCAAGCAATGAAATAAATATATTGTGAGAAATATGAGATGATTGAAGAGATATTTGCCTGCATTTCCTTACCTTTAATTACATTTAAAAGGATGTTTATCAAAATGTGTTTTTGCAGAAGCAGCCGTACGTGTCAAATCCAAGCATCTGAATGTTTGCAAGCAGAGAAAAGGGAAGTCAGCATGTTAGGATCACTAACAGGGTAAACCTCCAACGGCTAAACTGATTAGCTCAATATGAAAGAGTGAATTCGTGAGTCTTTACCTGAACTCAGACAGAATGGGCCGATATTTGACAACCATACTCAACACATTTGTGAAGCGTGCATTGTGATAAACAGAAATCTGAATGCATGATTGTGATGCAGTGTTGCGTCCTCTAAAACAGAAAGACAAATGATTGAAAGGTTCCTATTTTCCCTTCGGAGATAATTATCAAATGATGTTTGTTGCAGACTTTTGGAGATTGTGACAGAAGACAGATACTGAATAGACTGCAGCCCCTGAAGATACAAAGACCAATGTCATAGGGCCAATGAAGAAAATGACCAGGGCTCCCTTGTAACATAAACACTTTTTTTTTTTTAACAGCAAATCACATGTGGGTCAGACAAGGAATATTTAGCATCCTTCAGTCATTCGGTAATGGCAAACGAAGGGCCTCTTGAGGCCAGAGTATTCACAGTACCAGCTGATAATTCCTGGTTGTGTGCATTTAGCTGCATCCTTAATCTGCTGTTAATATGGTAAGAAGAGTACATGGGTGATTCAAGGTCCAAAGAGATATCAGTGAAGCTCTTAATCATTTAACACAAGCAGGAAAGCCTGAATGTGACTCGCAACCTTGGGAGACCATGCTTGTCACTAAAGTGAGAAAATCTCCTTTATTTTATCCATAGAGAAATAGATTTTTATCATTAATGAATAAACCTTTGAAGACAGACCTTCCTAAATTTAAGGTTAAGCATTGACATGCTACTGTAGAAACCGTTAAGTCAGTGTCATTACAACAACATGGTTAATAAAATCACTTAGCTCATTTCATTCAGCATTTGGAGTCTTTTTCTACAATTTTTTAAAGCAGTCATTTGTCTGATTAGTTTTCTGACAAGCCACTCGAGAGTGAGTACCAAGACTTCAGATAATACTGTGCTTAAATCTCATTTTAACACCTCACCAATAAACCTGGTTGTAAATATTCGCATACAAGCTCTTGAAGCTGTAAATAGAATGAATCAAAAGACTAAACTTCTCAGACAGGTTTTTGACATGCTGACTGCTAAAGTACTTCTTATAATTACTTGACAATTGTTTTTTATTTTAAATGCACCACCACTAAAAGTTATCAAACTACACTAAAACATGCATATACAGTATACGTAAATGTATATGTGATTTTGGACCACAGAACCAGCCTTAAGTAGCTTGGGTAAATTGCAGCAATAGTCAAAAATACATTGTTTGGGTCAAAAATTTATTTTGTGCCAAAAACCATTAGGATATTAAGTAAAGATCATGTTCCATGAAGTTATTTTGTAAATTTTCTACTAAATATACTAAATAAATTAAGCTTAATATTGGTTTATTCTCTTAATTTTTTTTTTTTAACCCTCAGATTCCAGATTTTCCAGAATTGGATATTCTACCAAACCATAAATCAATGGAAACTCAGCTTTCAGATGATGTACAGTATTAATCTCAATTTCCAAAAAAATGACTCTTTTGTGGTCCAGGGTCACATATAATATGTGTAACATAATATAATGCTTGATAAGATGTGATTATTGCCTTATAAACAAAAAACGCTTTCTATTGTTTCATTTTCTATTTTCTGTACTATTTTGGCTTCAAAACTAAATAGAAAATGAAAGAGAAAGAGCTTCTGTTTGACTGGGCCAAAGGAAATGTATATTGTTCAGCCTCAATGGGGTGATAAATATTTCATGCAAACAAATCTAATATATCACTATGGTCTGATATAGAATCTAATGATCCACATTTAACCTTAAAAATCCTTAGTGAAGACTAATGGAAATCTACACAAAATAAATAAATAACACATTGGAACCCACAAGTCTGAGTTGGACCAAGCTGCCTCAAAAGCTATTAAACGGCCAGCTGCGATAAAGCAAAAGACACAAGACACTAAACAAGAGGAACATTGTGTTTCAGCCCCATTAAATGGTCATTTTCAATAGAGCTGTTAGGCTATTTTACTTTACCAACCAGGCCCCAATGTCTTCTATATTCTGGCAGCAGCACAGACTCTCTGCTCCTTTCGCTCGCTTTGAGTGACAGGAGACACAATTCCACTGCGTCACTGTCGCAGTCAAGCATCTGTAAGCCTATCGCCGCAGCACTATCTGGGGATGTCCTGAAGCTGCCACACCAAATACAATTTTTCCATACAAATGAGGGGAGCACCCTTGAGATAATCATTTAATTCCTGAGCAGGCGTGGGAAGGAGGGGCTCTCCTGGTGAGCCCAGACAAACACAGACATGCAGCATCAATCATTCCCAGCCTCCCTAACATCTAAACATCCGCCAAAAGCCTTCAATGCAGAAAGTACATTTATTTATACTGAACTATTCTCAAATGTATTGGCGCAATACCCACTAGTTTAATGAACAAACTGGGAAAGGCAAATAAGTCCACATTTTCAAGGTAGTACCATTCTGAATTGCTATAAAAATAAAAAATAAAAACAGTGTGACTGGTTATAGTAATAGAGACGGACCAGTAGTGGGAGAAAAAAATGAAAATAAAAATCACAGCTTTTTTTTTTTTTTTTTTTACAGGATGCATTAAATTGATTAGTGACAGTAAAGGCATTTATAATTTTACAAAATATTTATATTTTAAACAAAAGCAATTCAAATAAATTTTAATTCTCTTTTGATCAAAACATTCATGAAAAAATTTATTCATAACAATAGAAATGTCTCTTAAGCACCAAATTTACTGTAGCATAACAATGATTTCTGAAAAATCGTGTGACACTCAAGCAGTAATAATGCAGAAAATTCAGCTCTGGCATCACTTTGTAAAACGGAAAAGTATAATACTAGTTTTTACTGTATTTTTGATTAAATAAATGCAGCCTATGGGAGTATAAGACACTTTCTAAAATAAAAAACTCAAACTGCAACTCATGATATTATGAAAAGGTGCAAAAACTCCAGGCACCGCATCTTTAAATTATTCCTTTGATAAGATAGATATCCACCGCAAATACAAACTGACACCATCCAAAGTTTCCAACGTCCCCCGAAAGAGTTTTCGACTGATGGATATTTTTTCTTCAAGTAATCAGAGAAGAATCGCTGAAGGTGAAATCCAGCCCTTTTCCAGCAACACTTTCAATTTCACTAATCGCTGCTAATGTTACCCTGAAGCGAAGGAAATCCGTGAGCTCCCATCACGAGTCCCCTACAACAAGACTCATTCAGAATCAGCTGTTTACAAAGCCCTTCCGATATTGTTTTTCATAAATCTTCTTTTGGCTTCAAAGAGGATCCACTGGATATATGTGGCTTTGGTTTGCCCTATCAAGACTGATGCACAACATCATTAATTATACACATGCTTACATGTACATGCACTACACTGTTATATTCAAAATAAGACACTAATACCCTAATATGAAAATGTATTTAAAAGTTAACCACTTTAAACAATATGGAACATCCCACCACACCATTCAAGGATTCAAGACAAACCACAATTTTTTTTTAAGTATCTGAGCGCTTCGGCATCTCCATGAGGTTTTGTTTGTATGTTATATGAAAGAGCTGTATGTTGCAGAGAGAGCCGTGAATAATGAAAGATCTCACTGCAGTCAGCCACCAATGCTGCAGCCGCAAACACTGTAACAGAAACTGAGAAGATGCTGTGGTCTATCTAAAACCTAAGAAGAGGAAATGAGAATTTGTGAATGAATACTGGCGGATGTGGATGTCTGAGGACTCGGAGGACCTTTGCTAATCTGCTGCAGTCATTATTCAGGAGTGCTCTTACTCTTTCTCTCCACAGAGCTGGAGAGCACTCAATGTGAGGTCAATTTAATAATGTCTTTTGCTCTTGTTTTATATAATCTACTTAAAGACTTTCTTAAAAATAATTCTTCCATTAATAAGGCTCGCAAGATGTTTAAAAAAATTCAGTCAAGCAAATACTGTGTGGCACAACAAGCAAAGCTTTTGGACTTTCATGCAAAACAAACGTATTTATATGTTCAGCATTAATTCTAAAGTGATTTATAAAGTTATACTACTTATGTTGATGAATTTTTTTTTTTTTTTTTTGGCATTTGTCAAATGTTACAGGTTGTTGAATACAATAAACACACAAGAATGTGTACAACACAGCACTTCTAAATCAGGAGAAGCGTGTCATATAAAGAGAAAATAAAAGCAAGCAGCGGATGTGTGATATACACTGGTGTTTAAAGTGCACATTTGTTCCTTTCAGGGTGTCTGAAGAATCCGGAAGCATTGCTGCCAGGCTTTGTTTGTAACCAATAATTTTTTCTCAATGAGCACCTAAAGAGATTTCATCTGTTGCACCATTTCCTGGAGTTTCCGAACTAAATTACATAGATAATGCATCAATATACAGCCAAATAATAAGATCAATAAGGCCAACTGACACTATCGATGTGACAAAACACTGTGACCACAGCTATAACTGAAACAGACTGTTTAGGCACAAAACCATCAATAAAAAACAGGATATCTTAGTGAGAAAATTAGCAATATGGTGCATTGGAAGACTTAATGAAACTTAAATAATTGGTCAAGTAGGTTGAGGTTATGCACACATATTCATATGATTTTCTCAGCTATTTAGCATGCTCTCTGAATGCAAATATTATATTCTATTACTTATATTTCTTCACAACAACTCATTTATCACAAACTAGCTACTATTTAACAGAGAGCAGGGCATTTTCTTCATTACACTGATCTATGCACATAAAGAGCTTTATGTTTGTGGGTCAAAAATATGATACTCAAGTGTTTGTCTCAGATCTAAGGTATTAAAGAATGCATGCAAACTGCTATTTGCAAAAATGGCTTACATCTCTTCTATGTTGGATTTTAATTTATGCAGTTTGATATTGCTGAGGTTTACAGTAAACTCATGCAAGTAAGGAACGCTCGCTCGTATTTAAGGTGCAATGAAAGTGTCTTAGTAAACCACTTGGCAATTTTGATCATTAACGCATTAACGCAACGCTTACATTTCCAAACGCGGCCAAATGTTCTTTAAACAGCAAGTCTGACACTACAAAGGTAAATCCAGGTACCACATTCTGATTTAACATTACAAAATTAAAAAATTTAACATAGATGGTTGAACTCTTCACAATAAGATCAATAACATGCATTGAAAATAAACTGTAAATTTTAAAACCGACTTTGCAAAGGCTTTTCTCCTTATTACTATTCCAGACATCCTTATTTGTCATTGACCCTCATGTTAAGCAGCCTCTCAGTACCACATGCAGACGGTCCTTCACAGACATGCAAGAGTCTGAGGGAGGTGTCAATATAATGTAAACAAGAGGGCGAGACACCTGCAAACATTAACATTAAAGCCAATGAGGGAAATTGGATTTCCACTTCTTGGAAGTTCGTGTAACACCGGCGTCCTGCTGGCCCACTGTCACTGTCTTGATCTGTCAGGTGCGAATCTGTTACCTCAAATGCAATGATTAAGCAGGCTAAAGAGAATGACAGTACGTCTTCCTGCGCCAGTCGTGATAGTTATTTCAACAGAGATTCTGTTTAGTCAAAGCTTTTACATGATTAAAATGAATTTGCAAATGGAAGGTGGAGCTGTCTCTGGAGCTAAAAGTGGGAAATTAAAAAAAAACGCTAGGCCATAAGCGGAGCTCATTTCTCCTGCTTCACAGCCTCCACGCCGCAGCATCAACTGTTTATATGCGCTGAATTATCGCAGGCTGAAATGAACCGAAGCTGCGTCACAGCCAGCCAAGCGCTTCGTCAAATGGGACATTTAACATTGCTATAACAGTCGTGTAGCGGGTTTTTTTTACCTGGCGCTGGCGTCGGTAGGGAGACCAATGGGCTTCCCTCGCCTCCCTGAGTATGTGCGCGTCCTCCTTACAGGCTCAAATGGAGCATGGATGGACGGGATAATCGGAGAAGCACGCCTACAGATAGAGCACAAACTCGAGTGGTCACTACTAGAGTGCTGTCTCGAAAGGTGGGGTTGTGTGATGGAAAGGCTACGGCAGTTCCTTACCCCAAGAGCCGCCGCTCAGACACACCACAGCAGCGACGTCACAGGCAGGTTACCCTCTCTCACCCCGCGTCTGCTGCTCTAGTCCGCGCCGGGCTCGGTTGCTCTGTCTCCCGCTTGCTTCACTGCTCCATAGACTCTCCTGCGTGCGCGGCGCGAGGAAATCTCGCGAGAGCCGCTGTGTTTACAAGAGATGCTGTGGCGCTCTGCGTGGAGGGGAATTCTCTTGGAATTAACAGGATTCCCACGGTATGGGGAAACCTAGGAATAGAGGAAAGGTCGTGGAAAATAAAATAATCAATCAGATTATAAAACAATGGACTTTTTTGTGTAAGCCTATAATACACATTTCTAGTTATGCTCTAATTTGTATTTGTAATAAATATATATAAAATGGCTAAAAATGTTAGAATAAAATAAAACCGAATTAAATATTAATAAATACTATAGATATTATCTTTTAAAAACACTAAAACAACACTGATGAGCCTAAATCTGAATAAATTATGTGCGAGTAAATGTATACAATTATTTATTTTAGCCTATTAAGGAAACAGCCCGAAAAGAATTATAATAACACATATATAATGCAACATAATCTAATTTTGAAGGTGCTCTGTTGCAAAAAGCCATAAGCATATGCGCTTAACCTGAAGGGCCAAGAATTGTATTTTGTGCTTGTATTTAAGTTGTTTTTAAAATTTAGGGGGAGTCATAAATCTTATACCAAGAAACAATTATGATTACCATTTCAACAATTATTTAAATATGTAGTGCTAAATCTGATTACAACACAGCTGAATGTTTCTGGACCACATCTTGCAACAAATGTCCCTTTTCCACAAAATACTTCCCACCGTGGTCTTGGGGAAACTGCGCCAAATATTTGAGTGGTCAAAACTGAAATTGCAACAGCAGTTTGAAGAAACATTTTTGCAAGGACAAGTTAGTGATATTAAATTGAAACTCTGTACTAACACTGAATGACAGCACAACACCAAAATGCAAAATGGTTGAATGTGTTGTAATAATCATATTATTTTCTATACATTCCTATAGACATTCATTGCAAATGTGTCCTGAACTGATGAATTTTTCGCAGAAAGGGTGATGTGTGAAACATTCAGTTCCTTCTGCAATGCACTGCAGAGAAAGCTATGTATGATAATTCTGTATTTTTCCCTTTGTGCTGTTAAATAGTCTTGTCTATTTCTATGTTATCTTTATTATGCATATTATGTTTACAGTACATTTTGGAGAGACCAATAGTAAAAAAAAATTCTCATTTCCTTTTCTCTTCATTAAGTACATAAGGGCCCAGGGTAATTCTCACATCCGACCTCTGTACTTTTCAAAGCATAGCATGTTAACCACAGCTGCTGTGGACCTCAGTGTTTGGCCAGGTATCACCTGAGTGTCACTGAAATGGACTATTTCTTGATCCCACTGGACAAAGTGCACAACATTTCTGTATAAAGCTGTTTTCGTCGGTCCTAGGCTGTGGCCTCAGTTCAGCCCCCTGCCCATACTAACTGTTCCAGATGGCGAAGGGAGGTACGGCAGAGGTAAGGCCACAGTCCTGTGACACAGGTGGGGAATGGCCTGTTTAAACCCACAGGAAAGCAGGCCTGGCAGACGCCCCCTGTCCCTCCATCAGCTGTCCATGCCTACAGAGAGGGACCACAGTTTCCACGCTGCACTTGGGACACTGCAGACACATGGGTTTGCTCGAAAAAATCTGTCACACCAATAAATATAGGTAAAAATCTTGTGTAAAATACTCTTTTTACTCATGTGTCATATGAATTAAATTATTCTTATTTTACATTCTACAAATAGATAGACAGACAGATAGATAGATAGATGAATGGATAAACAGTCAGACAGGCAAATAAGGTAGATAGATGGATAATCAATAGACAAATTAAGTAGGTCAACACTTCAATCTAGGTGGATCCTGTTTTTCTTGTCATCTATCAGTCTGGGACCACATTAGTCACTTGAATGCTGTTAGGTGAAGCAGAATGGGCATTTCTGGCCGTATGTTTCCTCATCTGAAACAGATGAAGCTGTCCTGCACACCTTTGACTGTGGCTACAGCTGCTCTGCCTGATCTCATGTGTCCTCTCTGCCTACAGCTGTCCCTATCTTCACCCAGGGCTACATACGGGGAGCTCCAGCGACCACTGACGTGGACACACATGAAAGCGCCCATGGACAAATCTCCTGAGCTTGTCTGTCGTCCTAAAACCTTCTCAGGGTTCAGCTGGCACAGTGCCCTCTCGTCCATTGGGAAGGTCAGCATGACAGGGGGAGCAATTAGGTAAGGTAAAAGTGCTGTCGGAGGTCTTCTACCTCAGTCTTATCCCTCTGGACGGGGGAAGGGTTGTGCGTCTGTGCTGCCCGTCTGGACCCCGGGGGACCATAAGAATGTGAGAAAAGAGGATTTCATATGAGATCCCCTTATTGCCTTCCCCTGGTCAGGTGGAGCCATATGGGACATGAGTGTTTATATGTGTGTGGGCTTGACAGATGATTGTACAATGGCACAGCTTCAGTGGAATTTAAAAGTTCTATATATTTTAATATGTTCTTTTTTTTAAGATAATTTTTTTGCCATTTTTAGCCTTTATTAGATAGGACGGAACAAAGTTGACAGGAAGTGAATTGGGAGAGAGAGAAGAGGAATGGGATCATGAAAGGTCTGCGAGCCGGGACGCGGCACCGACATATTTTAATATGTTCTTAACTGTTATTCTTGTAAAAAGTCAGGTCAAGTGATCTGGTAAATATTTTCTGGCAAAAACTCATCATCTTCATTTAATAGTAAGAGGACCACTGACCTTACAGTGAATGCCCCTAACCTTTACATGCTAAATGTTCAGCAGTGTATTTTTGTTTCTAAAATGTTGTTTCCCTTTTATTTAATTTTAATTTTATTTGTTAAGTCAGGCCTGTTTCACATTGTTTAAGCCCAAGAGTTATTTGCATGCCAATTCATAATGCGTGTTTGTCAGACCATGAAGACAGAGTCTTTTTGATTAGTTTCTTAATTTTAAATTACTTACAGTGCTCGACTATTGCACATTTTAACTGATTGTAGTCGGTTTACTTTAAAATAAAGCTCATGACCTGTGTTGTCTGGCCGGATGGAGAGCCCAGGTGTGAGTGCGGATATGAATATTCATTAAAAACATAGGTCAAATTGAAAATATACTACAATACAGCTTGTAAAGTTCACTCCGGGTTTTGTATGCGAGCCAGTGTTCTCAGTGCGACAGAGCCACATCTGCCCATATCAACTTAGCTGGACGGACTCAATAATTTGTTTTATTTGTTTTAACTCTTTATATTTTGTAAAGCAGTGGCAGTTCTGAAGACTCTCTGCTGTACTCTGTGGTAGATGCGTTGGCCTCTGGCAGGTCCGCTGGATGAGGAAGACAGTCTCTCATTGCCCCCAGCCAGTGCAGCTGTTACTTGGGTGTGACATCTGGGCTTGATAGATAGTCATGATGCCAGCGGTGCCCCAAACACCCTTAGGTGCCACACACTACATCCATGCCACACCCCCTGCACATCCTACTTTTCCAGATGCATGCTGGGGAACCATAGGGTGCCATCCAACCTCACCGCCTCACAGCCAAGGCTCTCAGACTGGCAGCCAAGCCATATGTCAAGGTCATGTCTGAGTGAGAGAGCACTATATTGTACACCTCTGAGTGCACTTAGTTCTAAAACACAGAAGAAATTAGTATTTTTAGAACAGCAGTAGTTAATTTGTAAAAAAATAATAGGCCAAAAAGGTCTAAAAAGGTAGAAAAGTTTAAAAAAAGAAAGTTTGAAGAAATTTTGCGTTATATCACTTGATTACCAGTGGATCCTCTGCAGTGAATGCTATTATTATGGATTATTGACTTGTATTTTGGCGATGGTTAAAATACCTTAACGACTGATTTATTTTAATAAACATGCAGCTTTTTCATTTCACAAGAGATTACTTGATGTACTGTGGATTACTTGTGGAGTATTGTGTTTTAAGCATCTTTTTGCACTCTTATTCTGATGGCACCCGTTCATTGTGGAAGATCCGTTGTTGAGGAATACTACATTTCTTCAAATCTTCAATTACGTGTGAGTACTTGTTTTTTTAATTTAAGCAAATTATCATTTCTGGGTTGACTATTCCTTTAAAAGAGTTCAGTGTGTGTGTGTGTGTGTGTCTACTGTACATATGAACTAAACTCAGTTATCTGCTGAGGTTGGCCTATAAACTGGCATCATGACTAAACAGCTTTACCAAACATTTTATACATCCATAGCTGTGTTCGAAATAATCAATGAGTATAGTTACTTCTTTTGACTAAGTACCTTGCAGCTTTGTAAAAGGTCTGCTGTATGTAGTAAGATTGTGTGCAGTATGTTATCTGAATGCACTACACTGATGTTGTCAGTGACAGGTGACCAACTAGCGTCAGCTGCGTCACTTCACTGCCATTTACAGTTCCTGTCACGTCATGGGATAGTAAAGCATTCACATGAATCTCTCCAGAACTAGTAGGTCATCCAGGTACTATTTAAATTTTTGCCGTTTTATAAATACTGTAAATTCAACATACTATGCTATTCTTTTAACATACTGTTTTCACCTACTATAGAAAAATATGTATACAGCCAACGTTTTAAATAAAATACTGAAAAGAGAATGATATTATCAGTTCTTGCTTTACAAGAATTGTATTTCGTTGTTATTAATACACTTTATATGTTCATTTCTTAAACATATAAAACAGTTGTTAACTAAACCTGGTGTTCTTTACAATTCCCATACTAAAATCAACGAACTTCAGACTGTTTCAATTTCCATACAGTGATTCAAAAGAGTTTTGTCAGATGTTCTAAAACATTTTTATATAGTGATGTCATTTCTATCTCTCTTGCATGGACTGTTTGTCATACTAAATTTGTTTTCCATCATTGTGGTAATTTCTTCCTCGGGATGGGCACAACTGGGAACAGCTGGACTCGAGTAAGTTTAGCGATGTTGGTTTTCATTTTTCCCTGAGGGCTCAACATGCCTTCACAGGGGACAAAGGGACTGAAAAATACACATCTGGAGGCGCAGACTGTATTTGCATAACAACAACAACTGGATGACATATCTTCCCACTTTTCTTTTCTTCATGTCTTGAAGAATGTTTGTCTTGGCTCATCTTCAAGGTACAGACATAATCGCATGGAACCCGCCAGGACGCAGAGAATCTTCTCTGTGAAGATTCTTCAGCTGAATCTTGGTGAGTTACCAAGTGTATTTTCACACAGGAAGTTGTTCACAGTTTTTTTTTTATGCTTTGTCACAGTTTAACCAAATATTAAAATATTTTTTAACAGTGTGATTGTTGCAAACGTTACAGAAATGCATTTGTCACAGGAAAAAATTAGCAGTTTCTTCAAGAGCTTGGTGACACTTCACAGTAAGGCCGATTATTTAACATTAACGAAGCATAAACTATACTACATAATGTTTTTAATATTAGATTTTAATTTCAGCATTTAGGCATTAATAAATTCACAAGATGTGTTAGTTAACATTAGTCAATGCACTGTAAACTAACATGAACAAACAATGAATTACTGTATACTAAAAGAATACTAAATAGTGTAATAAACGTATAGTTCATTAATAATTTATGTTAGTTAATAGAACTAACTTATGTTAACAAATGACACCTTATTGTACAGTGTTACCTCTTCTTTCCATGTTTAATGCAGCACAAAATACTTTTATTTTAATGAGACCTGCATAACCAGTCACAGTGTGTAGCTGAGGAAAGAAAAATGGCTACATGTTGCATATTGGTGAAAATTAAGGGTTCAGTTTCAATCCTCTTGTTTTTGTATGTGCAGAGCATTTGAAATGTTGATAATGTTACTTAAACAGGTGCCTATCCAGATTGTAAATATTTGTTAGTGTCTCTGCATCTGTCATTAAAGGGTGTGTGTGTAAATGTGCTCACTGTACTCATAGTCATTTGTGTCCGGTGTGAATGTCTCCATATGGTTCTGCCATGATCAAAAGCATTCTCAAACTGAAGAAATATTTAATAATTCTCAAATCCATTTTAACACAATCTAATGAATAAATTAAGTTTTCTCTATAAATCTTCTTATTGATGTCATTTGCACTAAAACAGGTCTTCATCTGTTTGTATTCTTTTTCAGAATACAATGCATGACGTAACCTATATGGAAAATAGATTTAAGAGATATTTGAAAGGTTTATGCGTGAAACTGGTTATGGAACAAATCTTTTCGAGTCTAGTCACAAGTCAAGTCTTGAGTGATTCGTTCTTGAATCAAACTGCATGGTGGCTAGCTAACTAGCATCATAAATATTTCAGTACAAAATATGCATCCTTGTCAACTGCTTTAGGAGTTCTAGAAGGCCCTACAAGGAGGCTAAATTTTCAAAAAGCATTCCCATAATCTGCCAAATGTCTTGAAAGACACATCTGCAAGCCCCTCCTTAGACAAGCCCACCACTGCATCTCCTTACATCTCGCTCTCTCTGATGGATGGTTTGTTGTAGAGTGAGCTGAAAAAAACAGCCACTTGCAATTCATCAGGCCTGGAATAATGAGCGGAGAGCTACATTGATTTAGCCCGGGGCTTACAGCTTGAACATCTGGCCTGGTTGGCAGCCACAGACAAGACCAGCACTATTGGAAAGCTTTCTTTGGAGGGTCCAGATGCAGAGAGAGGAGGATCGGTACAAATGCTACAGATGGAAACGCTGGAACAGATGATGTGGTGGGCAGCTCCCGCCACCGTTGGCACAGGTAGCTTGTCTCCAACAGCTGGCACAGGTTAGGCATTCCTGGGAATTGGTGCCACAAGGCAAATGTTCGCACTGGCAGAGGTTGTGGTTGTGGTACATATACACACTGTTCGTACAGGTATCATCAATCAGGCGAACCGTGGGACTGAATGATAATAGGAAAATTGTTCATCTTTGCTTCTGTTTGCGATTTATTTCTTCTGCATATCTATTTATAGCAAGCCAATTAACTGGATAGGTCTACGCATTCTCACTTTTATATGTTAAAGAAGTTAAAAGCAGTCAATTACATATTTATTTAGAGTAGTTCAATAAATATGAGTGTATTACTGAGTGACTTTGTTAATTTTATTCCTCAATTTAATTTTATTGCCAAGGCAAAATAAACCATGGCATGTCTCCAAGCAGTAAATAACGCGGGAATATCATTTTTCATATACTTCATTCAATTCACTGAATACAGTATGCAAATAATTTAATAAAAAATATCTATTTAATAATAATATATCTCAATTAATTCCTTTATATTTTATTGCTTACTTTTAAAGATGCTAATATTTTTTTAAAAAGTAGACTTTTGTACTTAATTTCATGTTATCATCTCCACTGAGTGTATTTTGGAAGCTAAATCTAACCAATGTTTTACCCTCAGGGGATTCATGCCTTCTCCCAAATTAGGTTATTACTTTCAAAGCCATAATTCTTAATATTCTAACATAGGTTTACAAATACTATGTTTCGTATCTTTATCGTATTCAGATTCTTAAAAATGTACTCGGTTACATAAATTAGGTTATAGTTCTGTTTTGATGTCTTATTCATTTTGTCAGCTACTTAATTTCTAAATAAATCAGTGTTTTTGAACAAATTGGAGTGTAAATGATTCAGTGACTTTCTCTTAAAGACAGTGGGTATGTCTCAGGAAACTCCTTAGTTTATTTGCATATTGTGTACATGAATTGACTGACTCACTGCACCCAAGGCAATCTGAAGGGACTGAAGTTTCTGGTGACATGGCAACATACTGGCATTGTAAAACGCCACCACTGGTATCAAAAATCATAGCCAGAGAGATATATTTCTGACATTATTTTTAATGTTGTTTAGTAAACATTACAAAAAATGCTGCAATATTTCAGTGATAAATTAATTATGAAGGTTTATTGAATTCTGTTCACTGCTGAAAATTTGGCCAGTAAAAATATATTTAAAGATAAAGATATTTTCTATTAGCACGTATGTCCCCTGGGTTTTGTGTCACCTTTCAAAAGGCACATGTTTGTAGTTAAAGGATTCATTTTAGTACCTTAATAGTACATATTAGAACTTAAAATGTACATACTTTAACCTAATAGGTAGAAAAGTGTACCTTTTGAAAAGGTACCGCCTCAGTGACAGCTTTCATACCTTTATTTCTGAGAGTGTATACATACAGTATAAAGTAAAGAGGGGAAAAAAACCACACGCTTCACACTAAAAGTAAGATTTATTTGCTCCTACTGAAGCATGCTTTTGAATTCCCAGACAAAAAAATAACAGATTGTGTGTGGGGGTTGAGTCTGAGACTGTGAATATAATGGTCTTGCCCAGATGTATGTGTCTGGACTGGCACAAAGCTGGCCACTGCTCACTGATGGACATCTGGATAGCAAATTGGTTAATGGTGCCTCCAAGCCAAAAGGTAGTCAGCCATCTCTTCTCCCAGCAATGCAAGAGCTGCCGCGCATCTGTGTTCCACCTACACCAGGAAAACATCCCCCTACAGGCCTGAGAAAAGGCTGGAGAGTGAGAGATGGAGTGCTTAGTCCAAACCAGGTCTGGAGGGGAGCATGTCATGTTGTGGGTTTTAAGACCACTGAGTATCCTATCAGGTTATAAATGCAGCATGGACTTATTTTGTTATATAT
>JAUMHP010000015.1:1199983-1210008 GCA_032361065.1 Enteromius trimaculatus | reverse complement strand
CGGTCAAGAGAGCTGCCTGGAACTACGTTCGCCGTGCGTTTCCCTGAAAATAATTGCACACCTCAGAACGTTCGTCAACGGCCCCGTAGTATAAGCTTTAATAAACCTGCAAAGCTACAGTACTGTTAAAAGTTTTAGGCACTTGTGTAAAAACGCTACAAAATGAGATCGCTGTCAAAAATAATGATTTTCTTTATCAATTAACTTCTGTTAGCTAAACGAAATGAATATTTAGTGTGACCACCCCTGCGTTTACAGCACATAGTTTTTCAGCTAGCTTTGCAGGTGGGTTTCTTCAGGCATCTTGGAGACTTCTAGTGGCTCTGACTGCACGTTGCGACGACATTTTTATTTGATCTGTTAAAGCAGTGTTGATTAATGCAGCGTGTTTTGGAAACCTCTAACTCTGCCGCTCAGAAAGTGCCTCTTTCTGGCAGATAACGAAATTGCATTTTTCAAAAAGCCCACGTTTTTGTTCTCTTTATTCAATTTTCTGCATCATCTCTTTATTTGTATTGTGGTAAAATATTATTTAATTTTAAACCCCACATTGACCAACTGTTGTTTCTATTATCTAATTCATACTAAATGTATTTGTCACAATTGTTTTCTGATTCTGACTGAAAGATATCAATGTTTAAACTAGTTAAACAGAGACCCTCTTCTCCATTGCTTCTCCATTACTGTCCATTTATACTTATACTGACAGCCTGAACTAGATGACCTCCTAAACAGCGTTACCCAAAGCACTGACATTTAGAAGAAAATGCTGGCACGCACACACACACAGCTTTCAAGTCCAATATTTCAGTGGTGATCTAATGACAAGACAGCTAATGCAGGGCCAGGCTGCAGCACAAGGTTTGTTTCAGAGAGAAGGAAATGCTTAGTCTTTCATCAAACAGCCTTTTATCAGTGGTCAAACACAATACTTAAAAGAGATGTATCATCTTTCTTAACATACACTTTTATTTGCAATACATTTGACACCACTGACCATAACTATTTTCAAGGATTCTGCAATCTCAGTAACAAAGTCATGGTGAATATCTAACTTGGACACATCAAAAGCCAAATCTCTTTCCCTCACACATTCGCTAGGTCTGTCTCACACACCTAAACACATCGCACTCAGCATGCTAATTCGTAATATTCATTTAAAAGCAGTCATTCATCAAAGAACACTGCCAAACAGCTAGCGAAGCTCCAGCACACATGAATAAATGTACATAAAATTAACGGAAACAATATAGAAACACTCCTGATGAGCATACACACACACACACACACACACATACATACAGGTAATGTGCTGTTCGTGTCATGCCATGCAGCAGAGCTGTTCAATATTGCCATTGCTATGGAAACAGAGGTTAGAGAAACATGCAGCACCTTTTTGGGTTTGGTTCCTCGCTGCAGACTCAGACAGTGGAGGAAGAGGTGACAGATTAAAGTTGATCAGTCAGTGTGTTTGTAATGAGCATGAATGTCTCTCACGTACAAGCACACCAAGACTCCCTCGTAAACAGCGCAATACTCTTTTTTGCACCTTAGACAGAAACTTCATGTGTCTGTGTTCATGCATCTTTTTTATTAGTGAGCGTAGATTTAAGATTCCTTGTGAAAAGGAAGTATACTTTAGCAAATTTTAAAAAGAGTACTTATATAATAAACAGCAAACTCTTCAAACTCAGACCTCTTCTGTTTAAGAGCAGCTTTGTGTAGTTTCCTAATTATTGCAGTTAAATGTACTGACAGGCACTTATGGCAAACTAAAATACACCGTAATATTATTTCTGAAACTTGTATGGCATGTATTAAAATATATTTGTTGTAAGTTGTAAGATTTGAAGTGCACTAAAAGTGCACGCTCCATACAATTACGCACTTCTTTTTCACAAGGCACAAGAGAGGAAGACCATATATGTGTTCATGCAATATAGTATGTATTTTGTAATATAGTATGAATCGCAAAGTGCAAAGACATGCTTGTTAAACGTACAAGGTGAAGTCAGAAGGGAATCAGAAACGTGCTTCGCTTTTACAGACACAGATACAGGATGAGCAATATGTCACGGCCAGAGAGTGTTACTATATCTCCCTCTGCTGGAAAGGAGAGGTATTATGCAATGCTTTTGATGTAAAGTAGCCTCAGATGACATATAATACACACAAATATGGGATAAGCTCTGGCACTACGCAACTTTTCTAAGAGCCAACACAATGGGCTCAAGGAAGAAGGGTACAGTGCATTAAAAACTTGTTCTTACACCCTGTCCATTTAAATGATAGCACTGAACATGTAAGGAATAAATAATACTTGGATATGCCCAAGTTTTCTAGAGTACTGACGTTATATTTTTTCTTTTGAGCCATTCACTAGTAAGTAAACTGCATATTCACTATAAGAACTGAGTATTATGTTTTGGTCTAAATAATAGTATGTGTTAATTTAGAAATTACACACATTTCTAATAAATTCTCTGCTGTTTTCGGTACAGCCAGTGACAGGACTATTATTGTGTGTGTCAACAATTTCAGATAATCCTATCCCTACATGGCATTTAAAAAAAAAAAATCAAACTATTGGCTTTTTAAGATGGGTCGTACCGGCCTTTTCTGTCTGAGTGGGTGTTTCTTGGCCAGAAAAAAGCTGCAAAAGTCTTGCTAAGCAAGACTAAACACCTTTTCAAAAGGGCAGCAGTGTTTGTATAGGAAGAAAGTTATGAATACACACACAGTCTCACAGAAACACTGCACAAGTACCAATGTAAGAACGCATTCGTTATGTTGATATGCCTTTCCTCACTCACCACTTTGCTTGACTTTGGACCTTCAATTATCTCTGAGAAAATAAAAGATGAAATGAGATCAATTTAATGTGGTAAATATGGTAGCAAGCAGATGTGTGCCGGGAACTGTTTGCCTACCCCGCTTCAGCATTTTGGAGGTGGCAGCTTCAGGTGTGTCAGGAGATGTCGTGTCGGCCCCATCTTCGACTAACTGGATCTGCAAGAGGGTCACAGCAGTTTCTAAGAAGTCAACAAAAGAACATTTACACGTTTTCACCTGTCAGTGTTTATATATACACAAGCATATATTGGGAGTACCTGTGATTGCCGTACAAATATCCCATGGTTCTCCTGACAGGTGAAATATCGTTTACCCTGAACAGTGCCATCATTCTTGCCTTTAGGTTCCTCTAGAATGACTCCCACCCATTTCCCAGAAGCAAAGAGGGTGTTTCCAATATATGCCACGGTGCCTCTATGACCTTTACCGATGACCTCAACCAGAGAGCCCACCTTAACAGGCCGCCCTCCTCCATCTGAACTCATCCTGCTGCTGCCGCTGCTGGTAGTCTGCAGACGAGAGAGAAAAACCCTTAGAGGACAGAAAGAACTTTTAATTGTATCAATAAAATGGTAGGTTGATGAAATGCTTTTGTCTTAATGTATAGTGGGCCTAAAAAGTAACATTAGTCACACATCCAGCAGTGCATCAATGTCATTACATTAGATATAAAAATATTAAATCTACATCTATTTCTTTATTTAGAGAAAGAAAAACAAAAGAAGGAAGTTGTCTGACTTGAGAAGCTGCATCCAGGAGACAGCATCACTAGTGACAATGGTTTTATTATTGCCCTTGCTGAAAAAAACCCCCAGCTAAACCCAGCCCAAGCTGTTTAGCTGGTATTAGCTGGTCAAGCAGCCTGGTCTTAGCTGGTAATAGCTGGTCATCAGGCTGGTTTTAGAGAGGTTTTGGCCACTTCTTTAGCTGGTCAGGCTGGTCTTCACCTGGAACAACCAGCTACTTCCAGGTTAAACCAGCCAACCAGCTTAGGCTGGTTTTAGCTGGGGTTTTTCAGCAGTGACGCACCTCTCATGTCAGGTGTATAAATGGTGTAATAAAAGCAGTTCACTTGTTTCATCGCAGAGCAAAAACGAAACTGACAACATGCACACAAACAAAACTGAGCCAGTTACATTTGGTATCCCAGCATATGCATTTTTTTTCAACAGGGATGTAACAACATTTTGTCAATTATTAAGAAATTAAAACAGTAACAGTAAAAAAGGCATTGTGTAACAATCACGCCAATTTATGTGACCGTACAGTAAGAAGGGTATAAAAAAACGGCCATTGTCATGTTCTTGCATCCAAATGCAGCCTATGATAATTTTCAAAGAGCGTCAGAAATTCAGAATGATCATCTCTTATCATACTAGTTTTAGCATGGAGAAATTTAAAATATATAATTTGAAATGCAATGGAATTAAGGCATTTTGTAGAATAAAGAAACACTGTGACTAGACAATCTGGGGGAGTTAAAGCCATTGGCAGGCTCCTCATTAGGTCTCTGAACGAGTCTATTATGCCTTCCAGATTATATGTCTAAGAGGACAATTGAGGGTTATTTAGGAGCACTCAGACCAGAGCTCGGAAAAGTTTGTGACGCAGTCTTATTCTTTACTGCAGAAGACATCACTGTTACCTGCATTCACATTGTGCAGGAACTCAAACACACACACACACACACGGACTCACACAGACCAGCTGATCCTGAGAGACCTGCTCCATTTCACTTCCATTTAGTCGTTTAAATTCTCCCTAATCACACAGAGGCTGGGGTCCAAATGAGTTTTATTTCTGAAGCTACTGTATACTAAAAATAACAAGGTCACATAAAGATAACAAGATAAGGCACAATATTTTCAGTGTTATTTATTATTCCCGCTGACTCTAACGTAAACTGTAAATGCCCTGAAGAGTCGGGAACATTATTGGGTTACAATGGAACAATAGAAAGAGAACACAAGTGATAGATGTGACCTCTCCTGCAACTCGAACACAGAGAGCTGTGCAGGCAAATGTGACGTATTCATTCATTACACAGATTTAATAAAGTTACCGGCTAAATTTAAAATCAGCTGAAGGATACGTCATGTTCACATGTAGGACACAGGAGTTACTAAAACACTGGCTTGTGACTCAGCAGAATTAAGTCACTGTGTCAGTAAGGGAGGAAAACTGTGGGTTTAGGAATGTCACTGTTCACATGGATCTTGAGCAGCTTTGTTAAAATGTAAAACTAAAGAATTCGAATGATTTTAAATTACCCACGAACTTGAAGCTTAAGCGGCAGAGCTTTACCATGTGTGAGTCATGTGCTAGACATGAAGTGTCTATGTTTGAGGAGGTTAGCTTACTAAGCCCGATGCTCTTGAATGAATTGAATGCTGTCCATCAAACTTTGCCCGCATGCTTTCATTATAATGTAAATATTCAAAAAGGCATATATTTCACTACTTAACCTGTTATTCTGCTAGAAGAGCTCTTGCAATCCACAAAACGTTTCAGCGAATAAGTACACATGAATAAACACACATTAGTTTTTCTGTCATGGTGGGGTGGGCTTCTTGACTTCTATTATTTTTAATGAACTATAATACTGAATCTACTAACCCTCATACATTACCTCACCTTTTTGTCTTTTTATGTTATCATTTAGACATATCTGTTATTATTGTTAATGTTTTCATCACAGGGAAATGCTGGCTGCTCCACACATATTCTGTATTTCTTGGTTTATTATCCTTGTGGGGATGCATCACTATTCACTAACTGTCCATTTTGAATTTTTATGTTCATAGCAGTGCTGTCTAGGGTAGGAAACAGGCACAATAGATATTGCCAGGAAGATATTACTACATTTAAAAGAGTTTGAAATAAGACTTATGTTGAGCTAAAGGCTTTGATTCAGTTTGTTAATATTAGAGTTTGGGCTGTAGTCAAGTTGAAAGCGATTGTCCACCAAAATTACCATTTGGTGACCATTTACACACTGTCACATCTGTATGATTTTGAAAACAGAACACAAAACATAATATTTAAAAGAATGTTGGTAATCAAACAGTATTGGTTTCCATTTTTTGGCCAAAAAGCCATGTTTCGAAAAAAGTAAAGGATGAGATTTTCATTAATCCCTTTAACAAAATCAAATTGCATATGATTTTTACAAAAGACGTTCAGTCCCAGATAACATGAACTACAATGCAGACAATCAAATAAAGGTAAAAAAGTAAAACTAGGCGAATAATGCACATCAAAACGTATCTCGTGTTTTTTTGAATGTGTTCAGCAGCTGTCAAAAATTGCATTGCTGGCCTGCAGAAAACACACACTGCAATTGATTGTAGGAGTTTGTACACAAGCAAACGCATTTTAGCCAAAAGCTGAGCCTTACAAATTCCAGATGACTGACTGAGCCCACGCACACTCTCGCCTGACACATGCTACAACACCTGCACAGCATCATACACAACTCCACACTAATTCTACTTTAATACAAGTAAAAACATGCATGCGTTCACACGTACAGCCGGAGTCGGAAACAGAAAGTGCGTCTGCCGTGTGTCACTCACCCTGCTGTAAGTGTATCGTTTCATTTGTGACATGCTGCTCCTGCGTCGCCGTTGACAACGGTTCCTTGCCTTGCTTCAGCAACCAGCAAAGGCTTTCCAACCCCCCCAAGCCACCGTCTCTCTATCTCTCTGTCTGTCTTCCTCTATCTCCACCTAAATCTCATTACTCAAGCCTTTGTCCATACGATGAGTATCAGAGATGTACGTTATGGTCCAGCTCCAGCAGAGGCACAGACTGAACCCCAGAGGGGACACAGGGAGAGACACGAGAGGAGGTCCTACTGAATGCCTGAGCTCAGATGAACTCGCTAACATGTGAATTGTCGGAAGGATCCAAGCATTAGATTGAATTGGAGTGATATGTTTGTAAGTCTGTCTGACTGATCTGTGTTGGTAGGTGAGTGTGTGAGAGCAGTGCAACTGCGCTAATGTCTGCACTGCCTTCTGCAGGAGAGCAAAAGAGGCAGAACTGGGTCCTAAAGCCCTCCGACACTGAATAATCAGCAAAATTATATTAACATGTTAATGTGCTGAGTGACTAAGGAGCAAATAGAGAGTCTTCACATACCGTAGAGGCCTAGAGGATGATCAAATATTATAATTTACAGTGCAGCTCAGTATTTTTAATAACTAAAGGTAAAATAAAAATGAATGAAAGCTAAATAATAAAATCAGAAAAAAGTGCATTTAAAGAATTACTAAAATTGACTAAAAGCGGAAAATATATACTTCATATTGTAAGACATTAAATAAATGCCTTTAAATAATTGCATTTTGGTTTATTACACCACCGAAAAAGTGTGTTTAATTTATTTATTTATTTATTTTTATTACATATATTACATCATTCAATTCTATTAAATTATTGCTATTATAGCTCTGAAATATATGAGATGGCAAAATGGCAACATCATGCTGTAAAATAATATTGCATAAAGACAATAAACAGGCAGATATTTTAACACAATATAATAATAACTCCCAAAAACTCTCTTTGTTTATTTATGTGGTAAATAAACCCAGATAACATCCTTTATTATAGTAAAATAAACTCCCTCAGGGTGATACAAGTCGAGTACTGATTACACTGTTGGGATTTGTGATAATAACCAGCTGACGGTACATTATCCTTTACATATTAATCACTGGATTACTAAAGGCCATGCACGGCTATGATCGCTGGCTTTAACAGCTCTTTTTTCTTTGTACTCTGAGCCAGGATGTTGTTGTTGAAAAACAGCATTCACGCACAAATGCTCACATGCTTAGCATATAAGATGACGTTTAAGGCAGTAGCTCTCTTTAAAACCTCTCTATTCAGCCTCTCTGTTTCTCTCCAGGCCTATTTGAATGTGACGCAGCTTCCAATATAAAGCCGAACATAGAGAGTGAGTTCAGTGAGGAGAAGTGCACACAACCTCGACAGGCTCACAAACAAACACTCACAGGATTAACACGCTTTATAAACTACAACTGGACTGAATCCCAGAGGGCTTATTTCTGTATTATGTATCCTGCATAGAAAGCAAATGCTGATGTTTGCGACACATTCACTGTTATACAGTTAGAAAGGACAGGTGCACAGCTGAAAACATTGTGCTGCTCACAAAAACCAGTGGGCAACTGTGGGTCGGTCTGAGCAGACATTCAGACAATGCACAAATAAATCACACAATGACAGCTGCTCTCCTCTGACCACTCTATAAAACAGCGGCTCTCATCTGTATCAGTGATACACAGCGTTACAGTCTATCAGGCAAGAATCAACAGGGCACATTGTGGGTTTTGATGAGGAATTATGTTTATATGCTATAGGAAATGCAGAAAATACAGTCATAAACTGTGTTTCAGCTTAATTATCACTTCACATTGGTGTGAGACTTTCCATAATATGTGTTTAACAAATGTGTCTGCTAGAACATAATGGGTAACACTTTACAGTAAGGTGGCATTTGTTAACTTTAATGTATTAACTAACATGAACAAGCAATAAAGAATACATATAGTACAGTATTTGTTCATCTTTGTTAATGTTAGTTAAAGTGCCCCTATTATGCCATTTTAAAGGTTGCTAATATTGTTTTATGAGTCTCTTAAAACAGCCTTACATGTATGCAAGATCAAAAAACACTTTAGTTTTCTCCAAAAATAGATTTAATTTCACCCGTTTCTAAATGATTCGTAAACGACTCGTGTGAAGCAGTTAGAAGAATCAGTCTGTCTAAGCCCCTCCTTCTCGTGAGCCCTCACTGCTGTGATTGGTCAGATAGCGCAGTCCTTTATGATTGGTCTACCGCTACAGCGGTCCACAGAGCTTGTACCAAAACTATACTTTCTGACATTACTAGAGTTGCTTTCTGAGAGAATACGTCAACTACTGTATTTAGCAAGGACTACCGTGGAAAGTGCTTGCTATTTGCTTTTGTAAGTGTATCGGGCACACCTCTGTCTTGTGAACTTTAGGACCGTATAATACATAACACTGTGTTAAACACCGTTTATCATTACTTAAACTAATAAGACAGACACACAGACAGTCAAGCTGCATCAATCACAATGATTAGACTACATTAGGCCCACAGCTGAACAACAGAACTACAGAAACGCAAAAAATACAATCATCAATTATTAAGGAGCAAGCCGGTCCAAATAAACTGGGCTCTGATCCATCTTTTAAGACCAAGCGTTTGGCAAATATCGCGTTATACTCCCCAAGATTCGAAAAGCAGTCATCAGTAAAATGACGCGAACACAACCCAAGATTGTACTGCTGAGATGTTGTTGAAAAAATGAATGTTAACCACTCATTCTTTGTAGATTCATCTTTCGGAAGGGCATATAAAGCTAATTTACTCTCACAGGACACAGCGTCTTCTTGACATGATGTAATCCACGTGGAAATTGTACTGTTTGTGGGCGGGGCAAGTTGTTTGTGACATAGAACATGGGCAGACTTTATGCAAATATGTTACTTAGTGACGTGTGGCCGTAACAGAAAAAGATTGCTGACGACTCGTTTAGGCGAATGTGAGCCGACTCTTTTTTTCGATAGACAATAACATTATACAGTATATTGTGTACTGTCGGTGTCACAACTTTGCAGATAGTTAATATTCACATTCAGCTACATGCCACACTGCATGAAAGATCATATTTGAAAAGGCATAACAGGGGCACTTTTATAAAAATACATTTGTTCATTCATGTTAGTTCACAGTGCATTACCTAATCAAAAATTGTGATTTTAATAATGCATTAGCAAATGCTAAAATTAACATGAACTAATATTAATAAATGCTGTATGTAAATATATGGGGTGTTACCCAGAGTTACCTTTAATTTAGAAAACCCAATTGGAAAAAAGATTAATAAATAATCAAAACATAACTATATAATTTAACACTATAATTATACATAACTATAACTATAGTAAAACTTGCTGCTTTATTCTAAAAGTTCTAATCCATTTATTACAACTGTTTTAGAATAAAACAGCAAGCTTATAACACTATAATTACACACACACACACACACACACACACATATATATATATATATATATATACACATATATGGCCAAAAATATCAGCACCCTTG
>JAUMHP010000015.1:1184727-1199883 GCA_032361065.1 Enteromius trimaculatus | reverse complement strand
CTCAATAAAATCATCATAAATAAAAGGGTTGGCTAATGACCCAAGTGCTTCTCAGATAAGAGACCATTCAGTTCACTGACTTCACAAATGTATTTAGGACCATGAGAACTGTGTAAAGTTCACTGGAATGTAGTGACCAGATCAGAGCAGTTCAGTTAGAGTAAAGCATACGCTGAGGTTGTTTGTGGAGTCTCTTGCTATTATGCTCATAATCGGCATATTTAATAAAAAGGACATTTATAATATACAAAGTGTTCATTCAAGATGCACCAGAATAGCCTTACATAGCCGCCTTGCTTTCCAAGATCGCATGCGCGGCGCGCTAAGGGCTTGTTTTCCTTCACGATCACGCCCTTGATCCCAAGAGATTGCAACAGATGTTGCAAAGTTATAGCACAATGATACTGAATGCACAGCAAGCAGCAGGACCCACCCCGGCAACTGTGACCACAGCCGTCCAATTCATTCTACCTGATCAAGTGTGGCCTGAACGAGAGGCACTGGCTAGCAATGAAGATGGCATCCAGTCAGTAGAGGAAACCGTATTTACACAATATGTGAAGATAGGTAAGAAAAACCAAGTGTGCACTAGACTGAATTTCAATTAATGGCAGACTTTGCCCAAGAAATTTCAGTAGTGCATGTAGAAGCTGCTTATACTGTGAGTGAAAACTAAAATCTTATAATGGAGTAGAAAAGTGTTAATTTACTCTCTCAACTCTAAAAATATGCTCTGCCATCTGTTAAGAAATGCATTTGGAGCACCTGAAATCTTAATGTCATTGTAAAATGGTGAAATGCATTAACTGTAGACGTGAACATTTTATAAAATGATGGCTACTGAAATAGTGTTCAATGTTTTTGGATTCTACTGAATAATGTTTAAGCATTTCATGGGCTCAGCATGGTTAAAAGCCTTGAGGAGCAGGAAAGAGATTTCGCCATACCTACCTAACCACTGAACAAATGATTTCACCATTGAGATGATACTCTTTATATCCCAGATATAGGGATACAGGTCATAAAGAATGGTCCTGTTGACTGAGTTGGAGAGTCTGGTGAACATCTGGATGATTGAGCAGCACATTTCCTCGAATTTTTCCGCTCTGGATTGCCATTCAGCTACCTATGTAAAAATATACGAATACAACCTTTATCGTAATTATATCATCAAATGTTTCCTGCTTCAGAACAGCTCAGCAACAATTGCTAAAAATGTGCAATTACATACAAAGGGAATCATAAAGGCACCACCATGTGGTAAAAATTAATTACTGCACTTCCACCATTTTGTGACTGAAGTATACTGGACAAATATTTTTGGTTCATATTTAATTTACTATTATTAATTATAGTAATCTCCATGACTTTCCAGGCGTGGATAATCTACTTTTAAATGTTTACCATAGTCATGGAAGTTTTTTTTCAGTTTGGTGTGAAATGATCCGACACTTAGCTGTACACAAGTACTACATTTTGATCAGATTCATCAACCTTTTTTTAAATGTGACATTTCTCACCTTCTCTGGATCCTTTGCTTTGGAGTTAACACTAACATAATTGCTATTAGCTCTCAGCCAGTTAAACTCTTTCAGCATCTGTACTGCTTTAGGGCCGTGTTCGTATGGCAGGTAGAAAAGTTCAGCTAGCAGGGTCAGATCCTCCAGCGTAAGGGGCTCAGCAGTAAACAGCGGCTTTTCATTGGGGCCTGGAACAAACACATCTTTATTGAGTTGATCATCGGTCTGCATCGGTGCAATGTCGCTGCCTGAATCCTCTTGAATGGACATCTCTGGGGACTTGGACTCAGCCAGACTCTCCTTGTCAGTGTCCATGGGTTTCAGATCTTCTGTCATTTTAGCTTTGACAATCTCTGTGAGGATCTGGTTGACATTTTTGGTGTCTTCCACTTCGTCATGTTTCTCTACGACCATCTCCATGGGTTCTTCATCAGACTCTTTCTTCTCCACCTCCACCTCCACCTCCTCTTCTTTGCCGAGCACATGTGGTTCATTGCCAAGGGGCACAGCTGGGCTCATTATGGGCTGTTGGAAGATTGTAGTCACTATGGTGGAAGTGCCCAGACTGGGTACGGTGAGTGCAGGAACATCTATAGAAGTGCTTTTCGCTCCACTGTGAGGGACCTGCCGACCTGCAACAAAGAAGAGATAGGTTAGACAGATTATACCTAATAAAGAAAAACTAGGATCACATTACATAGCATCACACAAAGAAGAAATAGTTACTGTTGTACTGATGAGGCACTCCAAACTCGCTCAGCCATTCAGTGAGAGCCAGCTTGAGCGCAATCTGTGGGCTGTAGAGGATGTCTGTTTCTAGCTCCTCATCACTGCCCTCGTTTTCCAGCTTTATCTGGATGGACACAGTGCTGTCTTCGCTGTCAGCTAAACATAGAAATGAGAAGCTATGAAGCTGCGAAGCTGCAATTAAAACACGGTAAACACAAATTCCATATAATGTTGATGAATTAAGTCAATCTTAATCAATAACATGAGGAAAAAATTTTAAGTAAAAAAAACACCTGCTTTTTTTGTAAAACATCAAGAATAAAGCAGAATTCATAAGAGAAAAACACATATCAGAAGCTCTAGCTTCATTAATCCATTTTAGAAATATTAACTGCTTTGAGTTGGCATGAAAAGGAAATTGCAACTGTCTTTTCTGTTGTGATGATGGCTTCTCAAATGAGAATTTATGTTTTTTTTGCCTATTTGGATTTGATTGGATGATTGTAATAAAACTGAATTTTCTTTTTACATTAATAACCTATTTTTGTCCTTACAATGAAAGTATATTGAAATTTACTGTTAAAATATTCTTATGTTCAACAGAAAATAATGTGAGTAAATGATGATAGCAATTTTATTTTTAGATGAACTTACCTTTTAAGAGAAAACTTTGCTATTTATTTTTATACATATACATAAAAACATCAACACATACTTACTCATGACAACATCTTTTCTCACTCCATTCATGTTAGACTTATACCACGTGGCTAACGTGTGAATGGCCACAAAATTAGACTCAAATTCACAGTTGGGGTTGGTGAGGACTCCCTTCAGCCGAGGGATGAGTTCTGTGGACCTGCCTTTATAAGGCCCCAAGAAAAGTCTCTTTTGATCATAGTCATTAGCATGAATATTATCCCAGATGACAGGAGCTCTCCTCAGTATCTTTGTGACTTCTTCAATAGATTCAACAGTTATGTCTTTAGAAACTACCTTAGGACCTGTGAAACATCGAAAGACATAATTAAAATCCACAGGAGAGCAAACTATTAATCCAGTCCCCTCAATGAAAACACAACGTACCTGTCCACAGCACCTCAATACCAGGAAGCAGCTTTTCACCTATTGTGCGCAGATAAGGCGATTGCGACACATTTGGATAACAAAATGTTCCACAATACTCTGAGAACAAGGAAAATTTTAATAATTATGAGAAAGTATAAAACCAACAATTCATTAGACAACGTCACACAAAGCAGCATGGTTAGTTAATAATAACAACAACAACATCTTACCTGTGGGGCAAAATAAAAATATTTCAGGTTCTCCCAAATATTGGAAGATCTCATTGGTGATAGACACTTGAGCATGTGCAAAGGAACTGAAAACCTCCTTGTCAGCTGGACACATGTTATGATCAATGTCATCAAACAGTAAGGCAAAGGACTTGCACCCAAAATGAGTGACCTGCAAAGTGAGACAGAGATTGAGGATGTTGAACACTGACACCAGCACAGTCTATGCTTCTGAATAGGTTAATTCTCACCTGGTCCAACTTCCTTTTAAGTGTAGACACTTCCTTCTGATTTGAGAATGTCATGTCCAGGCCAGGAGAGATGGCATAAATGAACTCAACCCCATGCTCTTTAGCAGCACTTATTAAAGTTGTGAGTTGGTCTTTAAAAGATAACAGAGAGGACATTAGACTTAAGCCAAATGAAGCATAACAACCAGTACCTGTTTAAACAGCCATATAAAAAACACTCACCTGCTTCCTCGACAGAATACATTTCTCTCCAAAACATTCTGTGTTTGTAGTCATCTTTTGGGGCGTACAGATAGGTGTTCAAACCCCATTTCTGCTGCCTGAAATGCATAAAAATTATATTTCTAGGTAAAAAAATTATATTTGCAATAGCATGTGTAGACCTGTTTAAAAGGGTCGATACCAGAAACAGATTTACTGTCAAGCATGCTTCAACACCTTACATGTAATTTACTTTGGTAAAGTAACAATTTCCACAATGGACAAACATCTATATATTTATCTATATCTATAAACCAAGTAAAAAATGATAATATGTATCACAAAGGGGCACACTGCTGCAGTACTGTATTGCTTGCTCAATACCTCCTGAAAAGCTCTTTTCTTTGTTCCATAGTCCATGGCCGTCCATAGAAGCCTGTGGTGAACAAAAATGAGAAAATAAAAATGTTTTTTGACAAACCCAGCTTATTCCACAACAGTAAATCAATACCTAGGCAATATATAAATATGTTTTTAGCAAAATACGTTAACTAATTAACTGTTTATATATAGTTTACAAAATTGTGTTGGACTAAATTTTGCTCACCCTCCACAACACCAGTGATGAATTTCCTGCGGCCTGTTCGCTCAACCCCGATACTGGGCTCGTCCACTGGACACTGCGTATCCGCTACAGCTTCGCTTGACACTGGATTTGCTTCACTTTCTGGCAGTGACGACTCGATTATTTTGTCTTTCTGAACCATTTTGAACTGTACTCAATAAATTCTGATGGAAGTCGCCGTCTAATCGCACGCCAAAGGTTTTTTTTTCCGCAGGAACACTCAACCGTTACCAGATACACTAACGTTAACGTTACTGGGTTAGTAGGCCACCGGTAGGGAGCAGAATTCTAACGAATGCAGACTGTCTGCATGAACTACCTGCAGATTTCTTCTTTAGCAAACACGACAACCAGTCAAGTAATTTACAGTGCCTAAAGCTTTCTGCACTATCTGAACTGTCTGCTCGCTCTCTAACACGCGAACCGTGCTTCAACGATGTCAGAACCGCCAATTTGCATTACGCGATGTTTTCTCTAATAGTTTTTGTCGAGTCACGTTACATCATGTGCTAGTCATAATTAACAACATTTAAGCTTACTGTTCACTTGCATCGCGGCTTCAAACAGATCACTTCATGTAACGTTACCGTTCGTCGACACAGTTTAATTTTGCACTATTCTTCCTGTTTACACTTACTGCGCAGACTCACAAAACTGGTTTGAACCAGTAATGGACGGTTTGTGTAAGCCTGAAAACAAATCTTTACCAAAGCTCTTAAAGGGGCAGCGGGAATATCAACTCTTGATCAGCCCGATAATATTGGTGGATGGCAACCAGTTCACTAAATTAATTCTATAATAAATGTAAATGTACGTGTAAATATATTAGTAAAAACGAACTTTGTTGTGTTGCTGAACAAAATTATAGACAACGACTTTATCGGAGATTCTTTGAGCTAAAAATACCAAGTATTTTTAAGTTATATAAAGCTCACTTTTGTATGTCGAACCTAATATACTTTTCCTTGTTTATTAATAATTGTATTGTATAAAGTTAGTGTTCTCTGAGTAAAAAAGAAAACAGAAAACGAGCTATAAACTTGACGATTTCTATAAAACCGGAAGAGAATTGAGATGAACATCTCTTACGTTTACAGGCTCTGCGTAGACGTGCGCATTCTTAAAGTGTGGATATGAATAGTGTTTATTAATTATACAAGGACAAAGAAATCACAACATAGGAATTACAATAATATATTTTCTATGATAATATAGTTAACCTGCGGTATGTTTTATCATCACATTCAGCTCCCATTGGCATCTTGCGTATGAAATGTCACCCCTATACGTTTCGTGCATGGTTCGTTCCATTGCTTCAGCGCTAGTTTCAACGCACATCGCCATGAATGAATAATCTGTGGATGTCTTTTCCTTCCTAAATGTCCAGAAATTTTAGACGACACGTATGCCATTTGATTAATTTTCAGGGTAGTTAAACAGAAAAAGCAGGTTTTTATTATTATTATTATTATAAATATAGCAAAAATATTTTTACCTGTTGTGTGGCGACAAAAAGAAAAAAAAGTTTTAAATTGATAGAATCTGTTTATTGTTAAAAAATGTATTAAATAGGTCATTATTATTAGAAAATTGTTAGAAAACTGTAAACATTTACAATGTAGTGGTACAACTGTGCAAGCATTTTTATTTATTTATTTTTTAATACAACTGCAGAGGCTGGAGGATCTGGAGTTAAATAGTGAAGAAGAGGAGGTCTGGATCATTCAAATCCCTGTACAACTGTGTTCTTCAAACAAACAACCACTGGAACTGGCAGGAGAATTTTGACTTCACTGATCAATGACTCACCACTTGCCAGCATTCAATCCACCGCAATTAGAGAAACCGAGATGATCCAGAACACAGCTGTGTATCAGATCTTCAATCAGCCAAAAAGTACCACTGGCTAAATAGTCATCGAATTCATGGCTTTGTAATTGGCATACAGACACCATACTCTCATATAGTCTAGCACCAGCTCGAGAGCACTGCAAGTTCACACTCATTTGAAACTAACCTGACACACAATTCATCCAAATTGAAATGTTTCTGCATTTTCTGTAAAAGAAAAACCCCATGTACTTCTATGCTAATATGTAGGTTATTTTGGATGGTGCTGACACAAATGTTGTGTGAATGATGCAAAGAGAGAATGACAATGAGAGAATGCTTTTTAATCTCAGACAGGACACAAGAATTTTCATCTCCGGTTTATTTAGGTTGAAATAAATTCAGCATTATAAACCTGTTTTCCCCAACATAATGTTCCCATTCAATTCATTTAAAAATGTATTCAACATTCAGCAATTCAGATTAAACATTTAAATAAAGTTAATCCATTTTTAAAAAAATTCTATTTCATTCCACAGTTTTATTATATTTCATGATATTTTTTTTTTTTCCACTTTAGATTTTTCTTACAAATCTTCACTTCAATAGAAGGTGTAAACTTGCAGAAACAAACAAAAACACAAAGAGAAAAAAACAAACAAAAACAACCAAAAACAATAATTGAGAGGCAACACTGGAAGTGTGGGGCAGCATTTGCTCAGAGGTAATCACTCTTCTCTCCTACCACTTGACTAATCGTTACCTTTTCAGGTTCTTCTGAGCCTGTTTGAGTAAAGTGTCGAAGTCTAGTGCATCAAATTTGCATTTTGTAGGCTGGGGATCGTAATTCCGGTTTGAGTCTGAAAGCAAAAAAAATAAATAAAAAAAATAAATAAAAAAAATAAAAGAGATTAGCATTTTCAAAAACTTTGAGAAGATTTGACCAGTCAAAAATTTGATTCATAAATGGAGAGGCTACACATTGCTGAAAAACTTTAGTGTGAGCAGTATCATTTATCAAGTCATTTATCCCCGCCACCATTTATACTCCGTTTAATCTTTAATCTTATTACAGGTGCATGTCATGAAAAAAAGTTTTTAAAAAGAGACACGATGCTAAGCTCACCTAGATCAGCATAACTGGTCTTGCAGAACTGTCTCCTGCCTCCAAAGCACAGGTCAAATGGAAGCTCATTCTGCTCCCTCAGCTTGCTCCCATTCTCAATAGCATTAAACGCATCTTTCGTGCTGTAGTAAGTAACGAAGCCATAGTTGTCCCTGATAAAACAACATTGTTAGTTATTCTTTTTTAGTAAAAACAATATACAAATACAATAAATAATAAATAAATATATACCCATTTTCTCTAAAGTGCACAGTGCACTCCTCAATCTTTCCGAAGAACGAGAAGCGTTCCTTAAGCTCTTTGCGAGTCATGCTTCCACGAATTCGTCCAACATAAACAACTCTCCGCTCCTCCTACAGAAGACAATTTCAATTAATACGTTATAGAAGTCACCAAAGGTGCTTTTGGAAAAGAGCTGAAGACACGGCTTTCTTGACTAAAATACTCACAATTGCTTTCTCCTTGCTTCTTTGTGTATCCTCTCTGGGATTTTGTGAATACCGGTAATCAGCTCTCTGATTAGGGCTATCCAAAAAAATAAAAATACTGAGTTATAGTTAAATAAAACAACCTTAAAGCATGTTGGTTAAGAAAAACACAATATCATATAATACAAAAAAAAATAAACTTTATTTCAGCTAGTTGCCAAGGTACGAGTTTTAAGTTTTTAACTTGATGTATTAAATGTAAAAAAATTAACTTGAATAATAAATAAATAAATAAATAAATATGAACAAATCTACAAAAACTTTAAAATGAAAATAAAAATTAAAAACATTAAAAGCTGTAATAGCATCTCAAAGAAACACTGAAACGTGTGGTCAGTTCTCACCTTCTGTGACTTTTCCAGCGATGATGTCCGATGTCAGAGGAGCGGGATCTGGATCGAGAGCGGCTCCAGGATCCAGAGCGTGAACTTGAATATGAATACCGTCGCCGGCGGGGAGGGGAAAATGACCTGGAGCTGGATCGGGAACGAGACCGAGATGAAGAACTGGATCTGCTGCTTGAGTGACGAGACCTGTATCTGTAAAACGCATCAAGAAACCACGTTTGCAAACATCCTCTAGATTAATGTGCTTTCAACATTTCTTATTATTACAAATTTCAATAACCACATCAAAGCTGACCTTTTACTGGGTGGTGAACGTGATCTGGAGGAGGACTCAGAGCTGGATTCTGAGCTACTAGAGGATTGGGCTCTGTATCTTCGCTTCGAGCGGCCCCTGTCCTGCTGGTACGGTCTGGAGGAACACTCAGAGTAATTTGCAGATTTCTGCTGGTTGCATTTTGCATCCACCAGTAAAGAGCTTTCAGACTCGGCCCTGTTTGGAGAGGCGTCTGGAGTCTCCATGGCAGAGCTATTTAATGTGCACCCCCCATCTGTAGAAGACTGACTGGGGCTGAGATTTTTCTGGGTTCCTTCTATAACTGAAGGAGTTGAAGTTTTGGAGATGCTGCTCTGGGGTGGCTTGTTGGTTGGCAGCTCAACTGTCTTGATTATGATGCTCGGCTGTTGTTTGACATTCCACCGACTGCCAACTTCATTCTGACTGGATTCTTTTGGAGGGAGGCAATAGTCGTGGTCAAGCGAGAAAGGCTGAGTCTGTGCAATAGTAGTAGGGGTCTGAGGTTTGCTGCGCAGCTTATTTGATGGTAGTGGTCTTGCTTCTATTTGAATGGCCTTGTTAGGTATTGGCTTAAGGACCTCTGACTTCTTGGCTTTCCCCAGTAGTGAAACTGGCGCTATAGGCTTCCACATCTGGTGTGGGGGTGTGGCAGGAGGTGTAAGGCCTATGGGAAGTTGAATAGACTTTACTTTTATTGAAAAAAAAATAAATAAATAAAAACTAAAACAAAAAAGGCTTAAAAACTGCAATTTTGATATGCAGTGGCCACAAAATTTACACTTAAATGTAAACAATTTTGTTTGAGTGAGTGTGCATTATATAATGTCAAATCATGTACCACTTTTAAATGATCGAGCTATACATTTCACTATTGTATGTTTCTAATGTCTTACCAACGCCAAACTTTTGAATAGTAATATATAGTACTGTGCAAAAGGCCACTAGTATTTTCACCAACAAAAAATGGTTATAAGTGGCTTACTTCTATCTTTTGCGGTAGCATGTCAGTTGTAAATATCAGTTTACATTTCCAAACATTATTTTTGTTGTGTTACTGGATGATGATCAGATCTCTGTGGAGCACTGGCTGTTGTCAGACTCTTTGTGCAGACAATAATCTCACTGCATCATTACAATTAATGACAAAAATAATGTTTGGAAATGTAAACTGATATTTCGCTACTGTAAAAGACAGAAATAACTGACTTAAAACCATTTTTTTTGTTGGTGAATATATTAGACTTTTGCACAGTACTGTGTGTGTACATATAATATATATGTACATTTATTAATTACTGAATATATATATAAAATGAAGAATTAAAAAAAAAAAAAAACACGCAATAAAAACACTTTACCTGCTGTGCTTCCCAGGTCATGATTGCGGGTTTTCTCCACGGCCTTGGTTTCCACCTGCTGCTCTGAACTGAATTCAAAAGAAAAATATAAATGAATATAACCTGCAGTGGCAACAGTGTCAAAGCACTGAATTAATCACTGTTGTTAAAACATTGCTCAGGACTAACACAAGCTAATCTTATGTTTGTCTCCTTCCACCTTCACATTCTGAAGCCATGATAAGGGACTTCATTTGTTTCGGTAGGTCTTGGTGAAATGTGGCCCATGACCACACACACAAACACTGAGTTTGGTGCGAGAGCAGCACAAGGGCTGTAGGGTAACTCCATCACTCTGCCTCATGATACTCACCTGGAGTTTCCTACAGCGGCTGCTCTACCACAGACCTCCGGTACACTCTGCTCTTCTTTGGCTGGAAAGACAAAGTAGGGTTGTGAATGAATGATACAAGATGGTATGATGGGCAGACCCATAAAAAAAAAAAAAAGCAGCAATCAGACTGTCCAGCGTCTAACAGAACTCTGCCACAAGCAGCACAATGCATTGTGGTACTCTACAAAAATGCACTGCATTTGCCCACTCAACAGCTGAGAAACAGCAGACTAAAGATAAACGCTTGCTTAATGGATATGCCGTCAGTTTTTAGCCCCTGCATATGTACAGACAAAGAGAGCCAATTGGATTTAAAATGGTTTTGTTAACAGGGCAGAATTCCAGCAGTTCAATGAGCATGAGCACATAGCAGCTGTTTTCAATGAAGCCACGCCCTCTCTTAAAGGAACAGACCCTATTCTTCAGGGGTGGTGATGCAAACAAAACTGTTTATTATTAATAGCATAGCTCATACGGCACAGCTCATAATCAATCATCATGCAAAGTTTCTTGATTATTACACCGGAATAAGTGTATAGTTTCTAGTCACATTAACCTAGAAAACCACAACCTTTAATTTTCTGTCAGGTTTAGTACATGATGTAACTACAAAAGAGTCAAGTTTTGTAAAATATTGCAACTCCTTGGTCAATTTTAAATCCAATTAAATGATCTATGCTAAGCTATGCTAAAAATGCTAATCATTACACCCAGAGACCAGCTGAATAGATTCAAAAACAGTAAAACTCAACTTCTTTAGTTGGAGTTGGATAATTAACCTATTTTCAAAAAGTGTTCCTTTAATATATTAAGATGAGATGATTGCCACTGAGTCTGTGTCACAATCTGTGCTTGACCTGGCAACAGACATTTTTTTCACCCCAGGAATGCCAACTTTTTCAGGTTCAAAATTTTAGCATGGCCTAGTTGTTTACAAACTAATGGCCTGCATTCTAAAGATGGCAGTATGGGTGTACATGTTCACTAAGAGAGCACTCGTTTCCAAAGAAAGCTCTGCTGTGCTCAGCACTAACATCCTTCACATAGTCTGCTTGACTTGTAGCATGATTTTTAACAACCCTCATTGGTAAACAAATACTTTCAGAGTAAGAGCTCAGAGATAATATCACTTACACTGAGACTCCTCAAACTGCTCCAAGAGGCTTGTAAGATCAGCAGCTTCAATACCTAAAAGACAATGTTTATTATAAATCACTCCACAGAAATTAATACCCAACACCTTGTGAACAAATGCTCACCAATTTCACTTGTGAAGGACTCAATCAGCTCAACTGTGGTGTTCTTCTGTTTGGGGATCTCAGAGGAAGCCATCTTCATCTGCTCTGCCAGTTCAACAACTCTGGCCTGAACTTGAGGCGAGAAAAATGGCTGAGCAGCTATTGGTGCAACATGAGGCTGTGACCGTGAGGTCAGCTTTTTAGAATTAGTTGGCAGGGTGTTTTTGGCTTGATCTGACACAGGGGCCAAAACAACCTGCTCGGTCTCTCTCTTCGCAGACACAGCAGCACCAGGTTTATGAGGGCTAGAGTTTGAACTCTGGACTTGTGTAGTGATCATCTGAGGTCTTGAGGGAGCTTTGGATGGAGCAGCATTGAGGTTCCCATGTAAACATTCCTTATTACTCTGTGCATTGAGACCTTGAAGGCATCCAGACGTAGTAGACACTGATAATGAAACTGTCCTTTCAGGGACCACTTCACCCACATGTCTAATGGTGGTAGAGGACTCAGTATGAATAGTGTTTTGAGGCATGCTGATGGGAGCAGGTAGTTTCTGGGGTGAGGGGTGAACTGATCGAGGTGAATTTTTAGATGTATCAGAAGGTGGAGAGGTTGGTTTAGAAGTTGCAGGTTTCTTAGAGGAAGCCATCAGAGAAGCCGGTGGGTTGAGCAAGGCTTCAGGCGTTGGGGGAGCAGCAGGGCCTCTTGGGTGCCATGCAGGCATGATCTCAGGTGCAAGGTCTTTTTTAACAGGAGTATGTGTGGTTTTGCGTGGATCTCTGGGGCTGGGGTCAGGCAGGCAGGGTATTGGGGGAAGCTCCTTGGGAGGCTCAGGCAACTTGGGCCATTTAGTGCTGTAATCCTCAGTTTTGTCCACCGGATCTGGTTTTTTTTGCTGGCGAAGGAGACGGTATTGCTGTAAACTGAGAGGTTTGGGCTTAGTTTCATTACGCTGACAAACAGCAGGCTGTTCGCTAACAAGCTCTTCTTTTGAGGGTGGTTCTTCCACCACAGAATTTTCAAGAGGTTTGTTCTCTGGCTCTGCGTCAGTGATCTTTGCTTCAGCTTGAGGGGTTGTGATATGCTCCTTCTCAACCTGCGGTTTAAGGGTTGTCAACTCTGTAGGACGATCAAGTTTTGGGTTTTTGGGCTCTGCTGATGAGAGCACAGGTGAGAAAGTCACCTTTTTCTTCTTTTGTTCTTGCGGGAGTTTCTTCTGTGACTCTTCTTTTACTCTTGAGCTTCTCAAAACTCTCTGTTCAACCAGAGGGGCTTTAAGAAGCTTACTTTTCTTTTTCCCTTTACATACCTTTACAGCTTCTTTCTCTTCCACAGGAAGTGCTTCAGAAGTAGGTGGGACTTTTTCGGGCTTTGGTTCTGGCTTGTCTATGCGATTCTCTGGGACTCTTTGTTCACCTTCTGCAGAGTCTGTGTGAGCAAGAGGGATGCTGAGATCTGGGATTGCCAAGATGGGCTCTCCATGCTCTCCTTGATCAACCACTTCTAGCACAAGGCCCCTCTCGGGCAGAAGATGCTCTTGTCCCTCTTCTCCTTCCACACATAATGTCATGCAGTAAGGGTGCATGTGTTTTACTAAATCACTGAGAGTGACAGGCATACTCTCCCCATCCTGTTCTAAGGATACAGGAAGGCACCAGTCAAATTCATCCAGTGATGACAAATCAATATTGGCTATAGGGGTTGAAAAACTAGCGTCTCCATCTTCCTCTTCTCCTTCACTATTCTGCTGGGACACTCTTTGCATTCGTGGGAGACTCTACAGAAAAAAACCCTCAGTTAGAACTGCTTACACTGCCATCTAAAATGAATAAAAATGAATCTAATAATGATATGCTATAAATTGTTGTTTTTCAAATACTGATGAAGAAAGAATTGAGAACTTAAATACCTTCCCAGGAAATTGTCTTGTGTAAATCATTGACTCTGGAGGAGACCGTGTGAGGAACTTTCTTAGCTAGAGTGAAAAAAAATTTATATAAATCTGATAATTCAATGAACTGTCCTACAAAATGAAAAAAATAAACAACTAGTGCATTCCTGACATGCTCAGACAGGTGAAGAGCAGCTCAAGACTCACCGGTGAATGCTCCTGACCCTTCTGCCCTGAAAACAGGTCTGAATCCGGCAGAGTGTCAAAAGGGGACAAGTTTTCATCATCAACATTGTCAAGTATTTCAGTGAGAGCTGTGAGCAGTGTTGCTTCACTTTCCTCATCAATATTACTTTTAACCTAAAACAGAGGAAACAATTTATAAATGCCATTGTTGAGTGAAATCAAAACAAGGGGCATTCAACAAAACATTATGCTGTAAACAATTCATGCAACCAACAAGTCTTCTGTGAACGGTTTATAAAAGGCTTTATTTACTTCTCCAGTTGGGCTGTCTTCAAAAATGGACAAAATAGAAGGATCAAGGCAGCCTTGTAAAGCCTCCAGAGCATCTCCATTGCTAAGGCCGGTATACTCCAGACAGCTTGCAGTGAAGCATTCCACCTGCAAAAGGAGGGAAAAACATTTTAAAGTTGGCATGAAAAAGAAGCTGTGACTGTCTTTTCTTCTCTATTGTGATGTAAATCTTAGTTAAACGGCCTTGTGAATGAAAAAATTATATTTTTAAGACAACAACATAAGTTGTTAAACACTTTAAGTACTAATATTTATCATTAAGTATGTGTCTAAAACCATAAACCACTGCAAGGTGGCATATGGCACTGGGTAATGTCGTAAACAAGTTCATGTTCCTAAATAAAAAATAAAAAAAACAACAACTGCAAACAATGTACTCTATGTACTCTAGTCGTTGGGCCTTGTAATTGCTGGCCTGTCGGTAGCAGCTGATGTTATGTTCAGCTTTGGTGTTAATACAGTTCACAGCATCATTTATTAAGAGAACTCAAGTGAAATGTTGTTAAAACCCAATTTTTGTTGGTATGTTTTTTTAATATTTCCCATGAACTTGAAAACAAAAACTTTTTGAGCCATTTAAAAAAATGGAGAAAATTATGCAAGTCATAAATGTTAAATAGTGTTTAATATGAAAAACACTAAACGTACGCATAGCCAGTTAATAAACGCGTTCATTTAAATTACAACCACGTGTTGCCCACATCGCGTCATCCTGCCGCAGTGCATTACTGGGCAAGCCCAATACCGGCACAGTTAAAAACATGCCTTGCTACAACAAATCATGCATGTTATTTCCCTAAAGATCAAGTTTAAATTATCTGGCCAGTTTGATTACAATAAACCACTTGCGTTGTAAACCTAAACAGGGCTGAATGAATGAAAGGCTGCTGTCAATAAATACACACGGCCCAACACGACTGACCAACTCATACCTGCACCACGTGCTGGACTGCAAATCAAGGCTAACCGCAATGAACGACACAGGGCTAATTTCGTTATTCACGGTCACGACGATGCGAAATTTAGAGACAATACATTCAAACAAA